>JACXGK010010445.1:0-17926 GCA_016801125.1 Novumbra hubbsi | reverse complement strand
GTCCCTTGACTTTACAGGAGAAGTACGGTTCCTCATTCTCTACACTAACTGACAAGTTCCTCAAAGAGCCCTCCTCGTAGTCCAAAGGCTGGTAGTCCAAACATTATGAAAGGATGAGTTTGTGTTTAGGCAAAACAAAAGAGGGATATAATTATTGTACCACTATAGTTCTGCTACTCAAATAATGAATTATTAAATCAACCGTCAAAATATATATAATACAACAACTTAAAAAAATTTAATTGTAGAAATTGTTGAGTAATTACAGACCTTATCAACCGACAACACACCCTCGTTGGTTATCGGGTCAGTGGTGATTCTGAAGTTCTGGTCCTTGTCTCCATGGATTGTGTACTTGGCCTTCCATGCTTTAGTACCATTGGTATCTTGATCTGAAACCTGCAGCCGAAGTACTTCCAAACCCCTTTCTCTCTCCTTGATGCTTCCTACACCCTACATAGCATCATATGCCAAGGAGGTGGAACATTATCAGTGGGATATACTTCAGTGGAGATTACATTTTAACTTAATACTTGTGTCACAATGAGCATGATAGAATTCTGTTTCCCACCGATTGTCCAGTGATGATAGGCAGGTGGGTGTTTCCGTCCTTTATGTTGATGAGGACTGTGCAGGTGCTGGAAAGCTGAACCATCTCTCCACGATCTTTAGCCTCCACCAGAATGGTGTATTTAGCAGATTTCTGAAATGAAGGATTGAAATGGTTGTTAATTTTACAGTTACAACTACATACACGGAATGTATAAATAGAGGCTACTCTAACCTGATAGTCCAAACACCCTTTGAATTTAATTGTTCCTGTCGTATCTTCTTGCTCAAGGAAAAACTCCAGGTCCTCTGGGGGTTTTGGGTTGACGGAGACAATCTTCAGGTCAAAGGTGCCGTTGTTTGTGTCTTCTCTATCTTGATCTGTTGCACTTACATAAGTCAGAAATTCTCCTGATGTGAGAGGAAAGGTAGAGTTCTGATTGGTTCCACAAATCCATCAATCATAGAGGAAAAACAACCATAATTAAGTTTTGATCTAAAGTATTTACTCTGTCGCTAATGCATGCAGTTTGTGGTGAAATTAATAATATATCAACATTCATCCAAACCTAACTCAGCTGACCTCTAACTGAACTGATGTATTGATTTCAATACTTTAATAATTTCAAACAAACAAACAGCATATAACCTTGTGAGACATTTTCTTTCAGGTTGACAGTGTGTTTGCTTTGCGAGAAAACAGGTGGGTGGTCATTGATGTCGAGAATCTCCACCTCAACTCCAAGTCGTGTGGCCAATGTTTTATCGAACTTATCTTTAGCCTCAAATGTCAGCTGAAGTGCCATGTGATAAAAAAAATCAATGAATTAACCAACCAGCAGCTCATCATATGAAGTACAAACCATGCAATACATGAATAAAGCAAACAAACAAAGCAATATTGAGTTCCTTCTCCTCACCTTAAGCACTTTATACGTTTCGTAGTCTAACTCTCCTTTAACAAAGATCTCTCCAGTTGTTGTTTCAATGAACAGTTTGTCCTTGGGTTCCAAATCAACTCCATGGCCATGTAAATGGAAACCTACCCGGAAATGGTTTTCAGTGTGAATCTGAAGCAAAACAACCAAAAAATTCAATAAATGAATTTGTGTATGTTTATTTCTTTCAAATTCTTGACCTATGAATACACTGAATTAAATTTTTTACTTACTTTACCCAGTATGTAGGGATAAGGTCCGCGCCAACCTTCCTCGATCTGAAAAGTTTCTATGATCCAGATTCTTTTTTGCCGACGCAGTAACTCTTCACAGGACACACTGACAATCCCCAGACACTAGAGAACCAATCAGAAAGTAATGGTTACCATGGTCGGAAAATAACTATTCCAAATGGACTCCTGCCTTTTACATCAATGGCACTTCTCGGACTAGAATCTACAACAATTTCAGTCTACCACCTTATTCTGAGCCCTCTACTTACGGTTATAGATACAGTTTAATGGGAATAATATTGCCAGACATTATTCCTCATGTCTGTAGGACTGAAAGACATAGGAACATGAAACTTCAGAACTTGAGATCACAGCACAATTTCCATTGTAATGGTCTTACCTGTATACCTCATGCTACTCTTATTGTGTAGACATGTCAGTTAACACAACTCGCATGAGAAAAGGGGAAATATGGCACTGAGCAGTGTGGAATCTCTGAGTTCGTTATTCCACCCTGTGTGGTCTTATTACATGGCTGTTTAGAAGTTCCTTCGCAAATACGATTATTCATTACAAAGCCTGAATTGTCAGTATTGGCTCAATTCATTAAAAAGTGAATTGACTCGTCCTACAGATTTTAACAATTTAGGTTTTCATATAAAGCACAATATAAAGTTACAAAACTATGCTCCAAAATCCAAGTTATGCCGTTTTGCACCCATTACAGACCGTACATATTATCAACAAGATAAATGTATGCTACATTTGTGTCATGAAAAACATTTCAATTTGTAATTGATATCGCAGTGTAAAGGAAATGGTCTGAACCCAATCTGTATGAATGCGACTCTCTCTGTATATTCTTTATTCCATAGAAACCCTGCCTCCCATCCTTCAGTAGATCATTGTAAAATCAAACACTAAACCTTACCAGTGTCATGAGCAGACAGGTAGTTTTCCCCATATTGTATCCCAGTGTTTGAGGATATGTTCCTCCAATACCAAAGAGTTTAAGAATGCCTCTACCTCCAGTTTGAGTGTCCCTAAGTGTGCGTCACACTCACCCTTGCATTCAAATGCCCTGCAGTGGGCGGGTGGCTACAACTGGGCTTTCGATAGAGACCAGGAAGTATTTGCTAAAATGTTTTGTCCAACAACTGACAGAGCCTGCAGGAGCCTGGCCTACCAGACGGTTACTAGGGCATGACGTGGCACCTCTAAATTGAATCTAAAACAACTCCAGTGTTTCCCACTTCTGCATGGAGATTGCAGTCTGTGGGAAATATCGCTTTTGTTTTCACAGTACCCTTTCAACGTCAGTGTACTTTGTAGCCGTTGCACAATGCTTTTTATAATGGCACTCTGCCACTTGTTTCTGAATGGTCCACATACCCTGACTTAAGGATGCCACATTTGTATCTGGTTATTTATTGTTTCTGTGTATTCTAGTTTTTCTAGAAATTATTCATTAGAACTTTTTGTTTAATAGTGGAGTAGATAACGAGAAACACCTGATCCACCATTAATTTGTCACCAGCCGTTAACAATAAGAGCCAATGTAGGAACGAGAGGGACACATTCTTGGATATCCAGTATCTAGAAGCAGATGAGTTAATGTCACTGATCCAACATATGAATTATGAAAGCCATAGTATACATTTTGCCTGTATTACATTAAGCAAATTGATGGGTCAAGATTTCTCCATTGAAGGGTTCAGGTCCTGCTTGCTCTCCACTTCTGAGGAGATGGTCAAAAGACGTAAAAGAATTGAAGAGTGGTAAGTGTTGCTATTTAGCTAACCTTACCTATGTTTTTTTGATGACTGTGTTGTTTTGTGGTGAGGGTATGTTACCATTTAGCCACCATATTGTTTGGAATGACTGTGCTAGTTTGAGGTGAGGGTAAGTTTCCATTTTGCTAGCCACCATATTGTTTGGAATGGCTGTGCTAGTTTGTGGTGAGGGTATGTTTCCATTTAGACACCATATTGTTTGGAATGGCTGTGCTAGTTTGTGGTGAGGGTATGTTACCATTTAGATAGCTACCATATTGTTTGGGATGACTGTGTTAGTTTGTGTTGAGGGTATGCTTCCATTTAGCTAGCAACCAAATTGTTTAAGATGGTTGTGTCTATAAAGAATGTTTCTAAGTGTACATGCATGTCCATATATTTAAGTTATGGGCAGGGTTAGTGAGGTGTCATGTTTGAACAAAGGTTAGTTCAATTCTATCAATACCTCTGTCAATCAAATAGGGTTTGGGAGAATACCTTTAAAGTCACAGATTCTAGTCATAATAAATTCTGTGTTTATAGATTTTATTTAAATAATGATCATCTATAACACAGCAAAATATGAAGAAGATAAAAACTAAATTCAGGATCTGGCCAGTTTCCCTGTTTGTGTGCTACTTGAAAACCTAATGTGTGGTATAGTTGTGAGTGTATATATGTACGTAATTCAGTTTTGGGAACTGCATTGATTTGGTCGTTAATACAAACTTTGAATGGAGCTCCCAAGTTATTAAAATACCATTACTCTGTATTCCATTACTTTGTAATTCTATTATTCTGAACTGTGCATTTACTTTTTAGAGAAAAAACATTTCAATTTAAAATAAACAGGCTGGTTGTAGCCAAATAAAAAAATTCTGAAATGCCTGAAATCATTTAGCTTCCTAGCTGACAAACTTGGTGACAACTTGGCAGCAGAAAGTGTCAAGCAAACCTTTTTAGATGTTTGTGGGTCTTGTTGGGGATACTATCAAATTGAGAGGTTAGGTTATTTCAGACTTGTGGACTATATTGAATATGTGCAGTGTAAATTGGCTCCAAACGAGGATGACACATTAGCTTATGTGTTAACATTCAAACATCACGCACTTCCATGTATTGAGTACAATGGGAGACGGGGTGCTGGTTTCAAGGACAATGCGCCGTAGGTGTTTATATCATGAAGTATCACCGGAGGAGGCTGGTAGACGGTCATATTCAGGAAATCCAAAAGGTCAGACAAAAGTACAGGAGGGTCAGGCCAGACGCATCGTCAGAAAACAAAACTAGAGTTAAAGGCTACGATGCTGGTAAGGAATCAAAGTTTAAAGTAAACCGGTTGATACACTATGGTATGAAAATATAAAGTACTTAGAAAAGAATGAGTGTAGTGGTGTCAGAAAAAACACCACCTCACAGGCAAGAGATGATGGGAACAGCTGGTGTCAGAACAAACACCACCTCACAGGCAAGAGATGATAGGAACAGGTGGTGTCAGAACAAACACCACCTCACAGGCAAGAGATGATGGGAACAGGTGGTGTCAGAACAAACACCACCTCACAGGCAAGAGATGATAGGAACAGGTGGTGTCAGAACAAACACCACCTCACAGGCAAGAGATGATGGGAACAGGTGGTGCAGAAAACAAGTGAACTGAAAGAATGTGATGAGGGGGCGTGTTTAAACAAGAATCACGCATAGATACAAAACCCAATCTCGACGTAGAACTATAAAAACAAGAACCAATAGCCTAAAAACTGAAAGAAGAAACACTGAACAGACTGCAGATGTCCTACAGCAGGGGTCTCAAACCGGTTCCACGGAGGGCCGAGTGTCTGCAAGTTTTCACTCTCACCTTGTACTTGATTGATTAATTATGTCACTGATTGGTTAGATCTACCCTCATGTGGTTATTTAGGTCTGAACCTGGAACCAATTTACAGGAAAAAACTAAAACCTGTATTGTATTTGCACTCTCAGTTTCTCACTCTTGTTTTTTCAAACCGATTTGACATCAGCTAGCTACAGCGGAGGAAAACATTATTTGATCCCCTGCTGATTTTGTATGTTTGCCCACTGACAAAGTCTTTAATTTTAATGGTTGGTTTATTTGAACAGTGAGAAACAGAATAACAACAAAAAAATCCTGAAAAACGCATTTCAAATAAGTTGTAAATTGATTTTTATTTTACTCAGTGAAACAAATATTTGACACCTTTGAAAAACATGACTTAGTACTTGATGGCAAAACCCTTGTTGGCAATCAGAGGTCAGATGTTTCTTGTAGTTGGCCACCAGCTTTGTACACATCTAAGGAGGGATTTTGTCCCACATGTAGCCCATTCCAGCCTTGTGTAGGTCTACAATCTTGTCCCTGACATCCTTGGACAGCTCTTTGGTCTTGGCCATGGTGGAGAGTTTGGAATCTGATTGATTGTCTTTGTGGACAGGTGTCTTTCATACAAGTAACAAACTGAGATTAGGAACACTCCCTTTAAGAGAGAACTCCTAATCTAATTTTGTTACCTGTATAAAAGACACCTGGGAGCCAGACATCTTGCTGATTGATAGGGGATAAAAAAAATATATATTTATTTCACTGATTAAAATGCAAATCAATGAATAACTTATTTGAAATGTGTCTCTCACTGTTCAAATAAACCTACCATTAAAATGATAGACTGATTATTTCTTTGTCAGTGGGAACAGACAAAATCAGCAGGGGATCAAATAATTTCCTCAACATTACATGCTGAACGGAATGGGCAGAGAATATTGTGGAGAATATTTGCATATTACAGGGCTTACTGTGGAGCTCATACACAAACAGAAACTTAGGAATTGAAAATGAGAACTATAACCACTTTCTGTGAAATTATTATTGTTTTAATAAAATACTTTGTAAAGAAGGTTACAGTCAGAGACATTTTAGAGAGTGCGCCTTGACTTTAAAAGCAGGTTTTACAGTCATGACGGTTTGTTGGTTTTGGCTTGCTGGCATTGATGGATACCTTTTTAAACTGCTAACTTTTCTATGCCTAATCCCTTTAAAATGTCATGTGATTGCTTACAGTAACATGTAGAACAATGTACACTTTCTACAAAGCGGGATTAATGGAACACAGCTTACACACATTTGCAGTGATGTTGTAATATCTGGGTACTAGTTATACACTAATTGTGCTTACAGACAGTACAAGAACAGTCGGCAAGGTGAAGCAAATGATGCACTGGGTTGAAAACGATGTGAGAACTTAAAAATATATGAAACCACCCGTGTTTTCATAGGAAAACTACATCATTGGACATTCCAATTTCACAAAAATGCTTAAACCAAATGTGTGAGGAGTACAGTTCACTTAAGTTAACTAGTACTCCTCTAGTGTGCAGGCACCTAGGATAAAGATGACAGAACATTAGCAAAAGCAAATCCAGAAACACACACATTTTTAGTGTTGAACGTGTTCTAGCAACGTCCAAAAGGAGAGAACACATAATTCCTTTGTCCTTGCATCGTCTGTCTTAGTTACAGCATGCATGATAATGTTGTATTAGTGATCTTTGAAGCGCTTCATGGCCTTGCACCTGAATACATGTCAGGCTTTTGCTTGGCAGGCCTCGCTGGCACTGGCCTTTCAGGGGCGCTTCCAGTGAGAACCACAATGTTTACTGAGGCCTTTTCTAACCAACTACGATGCTTTGCTTTAAAACAAGCTTGGAAATCTGAGAAACCAGAAGCTATTGACATTTTTCCCTGTATCTTAAAGGGGCATTTCACCCTGGGGGGGATTTTTGTGTTATGTTTAAGACTTTCCAGGAAGATGATAATCCGTTTTTTTCCATTCTGAAGACAAGATCAGAGATCAAGCAAGAACAAATCAATGATTCTGTAAATTGAATGTGTGACTGCTGTGATTATTATTTTAATTTTTTTTAGTTAATTTTTTTGCCTGAAAAGCAGGACCCAAGGTTTCCCTGGAAATGTCTAAATTATCTTGGTTGGAGTTCTTTATTTATTGGGACTGGGGTTGTATAGTGCTTTTGGCTGCCATGCATCTAGACACGTTACGAAATATGAATACAGTCATACATTCATGTCGTTTTGCGGTTTGGGACATTTTTATTTGTGTATTTCAGTTTAGACAATCGATCAAACAGAGAAATTATTAAGGTTTGGCTGTACATAGATGCACAAATCTCATGAGATAATTTTTCTTTCATTTGACCGCATCTTATTCTTCATTCAACACCACCTCTCAATCTCTATTGTTGTCATCCAGTGTTCCTAAATACACATACCTGTGGAATTGTCTTGTCAATGTTTGTTGACTAATCATGTTTGTTGATGTTTACACCCGTGTGTTGTTAGCATTGTGATTTTTGTCAGTGCAGTTTATTAAATGGCAGTGTTTTCTGCATGGTAACAATTGTGCTTTCCAAAGACGTTGTTAGGTTTTGTGAAAATGATTGACTGATGTCTTTGCAAAACCAATGTATATTGCTTATAGGTTGGGGTAACTGCTTTTCTTTCTTGAACTTTGCAAACTGGTTTTGTGTATAATTTAACTCATTTTATGGTTGATTGTGAACAACTGTCATGCATTTACGTAAGAGCCCCTGTCACAACTCAGGCAGCCCTAGTCATAACCTTAATAGATGGCTCAGTAGGTAAGTGGGTACTTCCCTAAGCTCTTTGTCTCTCCAGGCCTTTATTCAAAACTAGTTTGACTACTTTGTCTTTGCAAGCCACAGAGAGGATTGGGTGAAGCACATTGTAACTGTATGTATGTTTCCAGTACGATTCTGGGGAACACGGAATCCATGGTATTGAAATGTTTTGTTCCAAGAAATCCATGTTGTTGTAATTATATCATAAGCTGTTTAGTGAGTACTTTGATAGCCATTTCAGATATTAATATTTTTTTATTCAAAGTAACAGTCAAGCATGAAAGCATCTTTTACATGTGGATGGTCTCGGGAGTCAAACTGACAATCATGACATTGCAACAGCAATGCAATCAACTGAGCTATAAAAGCCAAGATCACATGAACCACTTTTCCAACTCCAAACATCCACTTCATGTGAATGAATTTCCTGAAACTGTGTTTTGTGAAAGTAATGACCCAACTAATGTAAACATGATGTGTTCAAGATAAAGCTGTGAGAAGGCTAAAATGCAATTAAATTCCATTAGCTAAATGAAAAGATGATATTATGTTTCACTTGCTGTATGATGTTACAGGGACGCTGTTTGTCCACAATATTTACATTCTAATTGGATGGAAACGTATTCATGGTAATAATGTTTACACATTTTAAATGTAAAAACATGTTCATTACATTTAAGTTGTACTTTCCTCCATGCTGTACCGTCTGAGCTACAGGGCGACATGCATATATTTCTGTTTCCAACATAACTTGTTATTTAGAGGTGAACACTCTCTGGAAGCATTAAGTGTTTTTTCATAATGGACATGCAACTTTGGGTTAATCTTTGATTAAGGAATATTTTGTTTCTTGACAGCGGTACCGGGAGAATGTTCTTTTCCTTTCCAAACCCTGTTGAGTGGGACTTTATACCCTGTAGACTCCTGCACTTACCAAGTGTGAGAAAGATGATAATTAACCAGGATCACCTGCCTCTAACCTATTCAGCATTCTCCACAAGTGTTATAGTGATTTTGTCCAGGCCACGTTTTTAGGGGTTTTTGTCACTTTATTGGGGTCCTGTGTAGTTGTGACACAAATAAAAATCACATGTGAAGAGAACCATGGAATAGAGTTCTACCTGGAACTACACTATTTCTATTTGGATCAAAATGTGTCTAGCTAGAACATTTATTCAAAGGGTTCAGGGAGTACTAAATAACCTTTTAAATCTTTTTTTTCTTATTTGGCTTTTTTAGTATACCCGCTTTACAATAGCCGAGCCTCTGTTACAGGATAAAACATTAATGTCAGCTATTTGGAGAGACTTTGACCAAACTCAGAACAAGGAAAAATCCTTAACTAAAAACTAATATTTCAATTATATTGGTGAAGATTAATTAGGGCATTATTGGGTAAAACACATTATTGTTACCGCGAGTGACCAAAAGAATTAGAAGTCTTTTTGGCATTCAACTAAGTTTAAGAGATGGTTTAGATTTGTTCTCAGTAGTTTACGTCACATTTTGCATTGTTCTATTCCAGAGAGTTCAATGAATCATTAGCAAGCTATAGCTGTAAATTATATAGCTGTATACTTAGTATATTTCACATTCTCCATCATAAAGCTTCTAAGGAAGTGCTGCTGACCTTCAGGTAATTCTGGCACAACCGTATAATGCCGCTGTTGCTTTAGCACTGTAAAGTGTGATGATCGTAAAACAAAAGCATTCCCCAAACAAACACAACAGGCACCTGTCAAAAAAGAAAACCCCACAAAGCCACCTGAGCATGATCTAGTTTATTCAGTGCAGTTCATCGAGTCCTCATAGTGTGTGGTTGTGTGTGTGTGTATTATGAACTATTCAAGTGCATTCTGGGCAGTTTCGGGGCACATTTTGTTGCTGGCCAATAGTCTGGCATTTGGACATTAAATATCTTCACACCTTGGTTGATTTATAAATGTACATGTCATACGGACAGTTTTTATTACAAACTACATGCAATTCTTCTGGATTCAATACAATGAATGTTTTTTTATGTGGGCCCTAACTGCTGCTGAAAAGGGATGCAGAAAGTGGTTTGATCTAACGTCTTGAAAAATAAAATGTTGGGACAAATCTCATTCTAGAAAAGCTAGGCTGCATGACGTTGCTCAATGAACTCTATTGCACTGGCCATATGCAATCTCTAGCACCAACACTTCTTAATGCACACTTTTTGTAGTGTCATTCTGTTAAATGGAATTCAGACAATTTGAAATTCTTTGCATAATTCATGATAGAACAAATGCTTTAGCCTCAAAAAGGGAGGCTAGTGAACCACCACCAGACTGCAGTAGCTTTGTTTGGTCTGCACTTTTTAAACAACAATTTTGGCAGACATTTGATTGATGATTCTAAACTTTAGCCTAGTTCCATCATGCTTCAGACGTTCCCACTGCCAGATCACTGTGCTTTCCTTTGCTCTGAGGAATATAAGAAAACTACCAGACGCCTCAGATTTACTCTCTTGATTTCTAGCTTCATTTGTAAATGCCTGCTTTGTTTAATAAAAAACACAAATATAGGAGACATTTGAACAGCCCCTCCACCTCAAAAGTTCCCCCACTGCCTTTCACTGTCCACGTTCCCTCTCAATGTGGAAGAGCTGGATGATTCTGTAGTTGTGGTCCAACAAACACCTGTTTGAGCTCCAGCAACCCATTCAATACAATGGCCTGACGGCCTCATCCCTTTGATCCACTTGTCAGAACAGCGACAAGGCGTCTCCAGTCTGTAAGAAAACAACCCAGCGACGTCGACAACGGAAAGCTTAATCCCAAACATCAACAGAGGATTTCACAAGCAACTGTGTCCTCTTCTCCAATAGAAAAACCAATTCACCCTAAACCGTTGAAAATAACAAAGTAATAAGCATTCTTCTCCAATCCAAACTCCAGTCCAGGGTGGGTGTGTGCGCATGCAATAGAGGTTCTTAGTGTGTGTGTCTCAACAACAAGGCTAGGAACTCCTGTCCTGGTAGCTACAGGTTTCAGGTTCTACCCGCTAGGTAATTCCACTCACCTGCTTCCTTAGGTCTGAATGACACACTGATTAGAGGATGATAAAGAGATGTGTTCTGCCCTTCTAAGACTGACATAGAAAAGCCCCTCCCTGTCTACTGCTTCATGTTCTCCCGCATGTCCTGACGACAGATGCCCCCAAGGGTCATGAACTTTGGCCCCAGGTCCCCCAGGAACTCCAGGTCATCCCCAGGGTTGCTTAGCGACAGCTGGTCCAGCGACTGGCATCTGCTCCCGGTCCCCTCGTAGGCGTACATGTGGGGTTGGTAGTCGACCTCGTCTCCAATCGTATACAGTCTCTGCACATGAACACATTTTAGAGGACTAGCAATTTGTATATGCTTTATATTACCCATTTAGACAATTATATTTTAAAAGAGCTGATGCGTATATATTTATTTTCAATTAAATGTGGTTGGAGAGATGGAGTGATAAGTTTTACTAAAACAAAATGTACTAACAGAATATCCCACCCCCATGTTCCACTTTCCATAGCTCAACCGGTTCTCAGATCCCATAGCTATGTGACCCGTTTCTACAGATCCATGCCAGTAGCTACGTGCACGGTTCCCAGCATGTTTCCCATGCAAGGTTCCCAGCATGTTTCCCATGCACGGTTTCCAGCTGTTCCTCCAATGGCCCCAACAGTACTCATTTCAATTGTAGCCCCAGACAAGCACATCTTGATTCAAGGGTTCTCGGACGCCTTGAATCACGACATGATCTACATGTCACACTTGTGTCAGTCCCGTTGAAGTGCTATGCCCTCATATTTCAACACATACACGTGATGTCACCCCACACTTCTGCTAAGTTCTGCTAAAAGGCCTCTCGTAGAGGATTGTGTTGTCTTATTGAGGGGTGACATAAAAGCAGGCCAGAGGGGATTTACCACACCGTTCCCTCCCTGGGGCGCTTCAGGGCCGGTGTACACAAACCCGCACTTACCCGATCAATTCGCTCTGAGATGCTCTGGTTTGACAGCAAACTGAAGGAGCGGTTGGACCGGAAAGTATTGGTCTGAGGAGCGAACACAGAAACGAACATGGAGCGTGGAATAGGGAACCACAGTGTTCTCTAGTGTCTACATTATGTATCAGAGGTCTCATGTGAACCAGGTTCTGACTCTTAGCTCACATCAACACTTACCCTCATGGTACTTCTCCTGCTTGAATTCCACGTCTGGTACTGCAATTAGAATAAATACTCTCATTGTTGATTTGAGAATGATGCATCAACTTCACTGAAATATTTCTTGATAATCTGTAATAATCTGTCATATATTACATCAACCAAACAAATGTAGCTGCACATTGGTTAAATCATACAGCAAAAGGAAAAATAGTGCTATGCAGTCCCCTTGTGGATTGTAAAAGCAGATGTCACTCACTCTGTCTCGCATGATTTGACTTCCATTGGCCTCGCCCACTCTCTGGAACGTTTCCCTTCTTGATAATCCTCCCCCGCCACTGGAAGACCCCACAATGACCTGGGGGAGGTGGAAGGTGTGGATTAAGGCCTGGCATACCTGACAATGTATACTGATACTTTACTGAATGGTGAAACATGCTGGTATATGAGCATGAAACAATAAGTAATCAAATAGCAGTAATGGAAATGCACAAATTGTGAAATCCGGGAAGTGTAATGAAAGCACTATTGGAGGACTATGAACCACTAAGCGGAAACTGTGGAATTCTGCTGCGTAGGAAGAACATGTATGACATTCACTCTAAGAGGTTACTTACAAATAGTTTCACACAGATCAACAACAATGCAAATCAGAGCTATGTGATAGTCAGGTCCCAGCTTGCCAAACGTATTGCATTGTAGTCATTATGCTTCAAGGAAATGTCTGCAGCGGTTGCAATATACGGTTTCTCAGTAAAGCTATGACTCACATTGGCCTTTCTTGTGTATTGGTTCATATCATTGGTCACCTGAATGAGAGCAGAGGAGCATAGCACAGCATAAAGATCATTGATAGTGTTAATACAGTAGATAATGCAGTAGCACAGTCATATAGTATAGTATAATAACATCATAAACAAAAGGTTGTGTAACAGTTGTCTAACACTGTAACAGGTGCATCGGTAATGGCATTTAGATACTAGGTAATTCAGTTCTACACTATACGAGCTTAACTTCAAAAACTCAAACTCACAAACGTGCTTCCACCTCCCCAATCTACTAAACCATATTGCGTACCTTGAAGTGTCCCACTTGCTATGCAAAAGTATTCTTAAAATACAGCATCCCATGCAAATCCTGCAGGGGTCAATACAACCTGTTTTTGCTGTAGAAATTCCCTTGTTTATTTTATTATCCTTGCGAGTACCTAAAACTCAGAAATTCATGTTCTCTAGGCTAGCCTTAACCATAACTTCAATAACCTAACCATTAAGCCTAAACCTGTCCCCAACTCGTAAACACAAAATGCCTAGACCATATAGTAACCCCAGTGTGCCTTTCTGTGTATATGCGGTGGCCATAGACCGTTCAGAAGTAGGTTTTGTGACGCAGAAAGACGGTGTGGACAGTTTACCGATTTTACTCTGATGGACTTCATTCCGTCCGTCTTGTCCTGGGTTATAGGCTCACTCTAAAACGGGTGGAAGGAGGAGAAAGAATGACGGACCAGATGGAGAAAATGGTGGGAGCAAAGTAGAGTAGAACGGGTGAATACAGAGCAGAAAATAATGTCAGCACACAGACAGTGGAGAGAAGCAGTAGGGTAGGAAGTGTGGAGAGAAAACGAACGTAAAGAAAACCAAGAACAACAGAAAGTTAACACAGTGCTAATGTCAGGAGGGAAAAAAACTGAGAATCAGCTGCCAACAGTACAGTATTTGACATACCCAGACTCAATGAGGCCAATAAAGAAAGCATAGTTTACTGCTATTGTACCCTATTAAAAGTAGTTGTTGCTCAAGACCTCTGTTGATTGCTATAGTCAATCTGGATTCATATATACATCTTCGGTTAGTTGAGGGGTTGTCGGACGAACCTATAAATAGTTCTACGTGGCCATTCTTCCTGGTCATCTGTGGTGTTGTACTGTGGTTATGGTTAAGCACTTGGGATGTTTTGTTGCTTCAACCAAGGGTTACATAGATATATGGGTTGTTATTGCAAGTATTTAATGTATGAATGAGCAACTTTACTTTACAGTGTTTACACTGCTAATAGCACACACACACACAAACACACTCTGAGGCACCCACACCTTGCATGCGGAGCCCCCTCCCTCCTCGTTGTATTTGATGAGAGTCTGGTTCCCCTCGTCTTGCATGTAGACTGGGAGTTGTGTGAGCCTCCTGCCACACTGGCAAAATGAGAGCAAAAGCAGCACTGGTGGGAGGAAAAACAAATGAGTCACTACCAGCCACCTCGCATCACCATACAAACATTGGTTCACTTATTTTAGAGTCATGTGTTTCTGATCATAGCAAGCCATTGCAGTATTGCTGCTATCCGCTCCTATTCAGACGTATGATCTAAGTTTAATAGTTGTGATTTTGTTTAGACTCAGTTTTCACTCACGTAAGAGAAGCAGCAGTCCAGCCAGCAGTAGACCTATAGCGGCCTTGCCCAGGCTGGATGTCCTTGGCAGAAGGGCCCTACACCGGTCAGGTTGCCCACAGTCACACACTAGAACATGGACAGTGGAATTGACCCCTTGGTCCTGCTGGTCCCGGATCACTAGAGGTATCGTGTAGTTACCGTATGGCAAGCTCTTCAGGCTGACCAGACCCGCCTCCGTGCCTGCTTCACAGAAGAGGGGGAAAAGGAAGAAAACGGGTTAAAGTCTTTGCTGCTTCGTGGGACCTGACAGTTTTTGTTCTGTTCATTTTAGTTGGGGTTGAGATGTTTTCAGTACATATAAGGGTCTGGATTGTTATGATATTTTGTCTCTGTCACTCATTAACGTTCCTCTGAGATTTGAACGAACCAGCTTAGCGTCTTTGACAGAGAAGAGCTTTGATTGGGCTGTGCAGGAGCCGCCCACCTGTAGTGGCTGGAAGGCCAATTGGCTCAAGTTGGGATGTAGGTTCTGACTGTTTTTTGAAGGTAGGGAGTTGCAGACTCCCTAGCTGCCCTGCAGGCAAACACCTTGCCCTTGTATTGCCCGCGCTAAAGCAGGTGGTGGGTGGTAACATGGGGCAAGTTGGGACGGCTAAACACCAGACAGGCTGAGTAGCTGCAGGAGTTGGAGGGCACGAGCAACCCCTAAAAACTGGGAGTTGCGGTGGTACGGACGTGAGATGACAAGCGCAGAGTAAAGGCACCGTGTCCTGGGGGACGTCAGGTCATAATGTACAAACGTCGTAGCGCGTGAATTCCACTTGATGTTTACGGGGGAAGTACAATATTGTCTAGGGTCAGGCCAAGTTTGTTTGTACTCTGGGTGGGCGGACGTGGTGGAAGCATCGGTTGTTATGGAGAGACTGCACAACGGGCTCTATGTTCATAGCCGACGCCCAGTTGGTGGGCCCCCCATCCGAGCGGAGTTCTCCCAACATTTAGTGTTACAGTTTCTGCACCGCACCCTGAGGCCAGAGCTGGAGAGGGTGGCAGAGTCTGGCCGGGAAGAAGGGGGATTGTGGGGGTCATCCTATGTGAGAAGACAGAGTCAAAACTAAAGCTGCAGAATCATGTGGCGAGCCATTGTGAGGAAATAAGCTTTTTTGTGAGGTCTGCAAGGACACCTGGGAACAACCAATGACAACAATGTGAACGTGAACAGCGTATAATTCAAAAGAGGGGGAGGTGCAATGATTCTACGCCACCATCGCAACGACTGGATATTCTGGGGCCATGGGAAGCCATAGTCAGAGGATAGAGCCACCGAGCTGTTTTCCAGCTATGTCTCCAAAAAGGCCTAAACATCAAGGGCCCAAAGGGAAGCATAAGATGAGATGATGTTGGCCTTCTCGACTGCCGATCGAGTGTTTTAAATGCTGCCTGTCACATCAGGCTTCTTCTGAAATATCTGAGGAGACCTCCATACCTACACTAACGGATGACTGTCATTCAACATGTCATTCTTTGCATCAGACTCTCCCCTACAACATGTAAAGAACCGTAGGCTTCTATCTTGAACCTGTCCGGAGATATGAACATAAATGTAACAGGTGCACTTCTTTTTTTTATAGTATTTTTGCGGTCGAGACTTGGAAGACTGATCCTTCACGGAAATGCACATACGACAAATAATTATTTTCTCTACAAGCTGTCCTCTACAAGCTGGAAAAAAATGTAAGGTTCTATCTCTAACCAATCTGGAGATATGAATAGAGATGTAACGGGTGCGCTTAATCGACGCAGATTTGCGTCAACCGATTTAGAAGGTTAAATAGCATGATGCAAAATAACAGGTTAAACAATATCAATAACAATAGTTATTTTCAACTTAGCAGACAAGATATAGCTAAGGAGATGGCACACATTAATTGTTCATCTAGTCCTATTAGTCCTTTAGAAGATATCTGTGACTACTAAATGACCCCATCAGCCCTGTATGTTTTATAACTAAGACAAAAGCAATAGCAAGTGTGTGTTTGTAATTTTTCTGACCGATGGCAGGATCCAGTTTCCATTGGCGCTTCAGTGAATTCTCTTTGTCATCTGGTCCGAGAAAGAAGGAGCAGGGACATGAAAAGGGAGATTGGTCCTTGTCTTCAACGGTCAAATTCACCTTGTTACCACACATGACCAGCTGTTTCTGTTCCACATGGGGAACATTATCATTGATATCACTCAGGTGGACAAGTACAGTTCCTGTGGCCGTGGCAGGGGGCACACCTGAGGGACGAAGACAGAGACTGAATTATACTTGACACCATACACACATGTATACTTGCAGTGGGGCTTAGAATTCCTGAACTTTGGATTAAAATGTATACAGAGGCAATAGGGTACCAAAGTATTTTTAGGGTACCAAACATTTTCTAAAATAAAGTGTTTATGCTTATTAATAAAACCCCAATTCCAAGAAAGTTGAGACGCTATGTAAATTGCAAATAAGAACAGAATGCAATGATGTGCAATCATTCATCCCTAAACGGAATGGAAAATACACCGCACCAAAAAATTATGGAAACCCATAATCATTACAGCAAAACGTCAATGAAACCTCAGGCATATCAATCTGTCCAGTTAGGAAGAAAAAGCGATTGCGTCTCAATGTCACCTGTTTTGGTGCAAATGTAAGTGACAACATGTGCACTGGAAAGGCAACAGCAAGACAACCCCCAAATTTAAAGTTTTTTGCAAGTGGTGGCGACAGACAATTGCCCTCTCCTTTTCCTTTCTGACTGATTCTTATGTGTGTTTTTCATTTGTGTTCTTGTTAATACTGTCATGTCCTGGATGCGGGCCCCTAGCCATCTCTGTGCTTTGGGGCTCCCATTCAGGGCATGGCACATGGAGAGGCCTCTAGCCATCTCCATGCCGTTGTGGGCTCCCCAGTCAGAGCAGCTGCATTCAGTTGACTCTGATTGGGGAGCCTACTTAGGTAAGGTTTTCACCACACCCGGTGTGGTTTATTGTTTGTGAATGTCTCAACAGCTCACGGTTTGTCTTTGTTTAATCCTATGTCGAGTGGATACGCTACATGTTCTTTGTAAGCTATTTAAGTTCTGTTTTGTTGTTTATCACAGCACCTTTACTTTTGACGTTTACAGTTCGTGTTAGTGTGTCTTTTTGTTTATTGGATT
>JACXGK010010444.1:0-17999 GCA_016801125.1 Novumbra hubbsi | reverse complement strand
GTCTACTCTTCATATATCATATACTACACACAGTCTACTCTTCATATATCACATACTCTACACACAGTCTACTCTTCATATATCATATACTACACACTGTCTACTCTTCATATATCACATACTCCGCACACAGTCTACTCTTCATATATCATATACTCCACACAGTCTACTCTTCATATATCACATACTCCGCACACAGTCTACTCTTCATATATCATATACTCTACACACTGTCTACTCTTCATATATCACATACTCCACACACAGTCTACTCTTCATATATCATATACTCCATACAGTCTACTCTTTATATATCATATACTCCACACACAGTCTACTCTTCATATATCATATACTCCATACAGTCTACTCTTTATATATCATATACTCCACACACAGTCTACTCTTCATATATCATATACTCCACACACAGTCTACTCTTCATATATCATATACTACACACAGTCTACTCTTCATATATCACATACTCCACACACAGTCTACTCTTCATATATATCTACTCTCATACTCCACACACAGTCTACTCTTCATATATCACATACTCCACACATAGTCTACTCTTCATATATCACATACTCTACACACAGTCTACTCTTCTTTAAACTATAATTTCATAACTTTAATCTCCATGCCTCCCTTATTGTCTTGTTAGTATTATAGTTGACTGCAGTAAACATTTTGGTGAGTTCAATCTTAAATGTAGAAATGAGACATAAGGAGCAACACACAGGCATGTTGGATCAGTGGCTGTGATACGTGAGTACAGCCTAGAGATTGGAGTAGAAAGAACACAACCGCCACCAGAGCCCAGCTGTAAAAGCATAAATGTTACCATCTTTTCCAAGCCAGGAATGGCTACCTTTATCTTTCACTGGGAAGCTGTGTATAAAAAGAGTATTTTACAGAAAAGTGTAAAAACAATGTGGGATGATTTTGCTGGTACAATATCCTCCTGGATCAGCTCGGCACCCAAACTCACAATGTGCAGGTGTTTTACAAGCGTGTTGTGGGGCCCTGGCTTTTTCCCAAAATGCACCCTGCCCCTGCTCTCCTCTCTCCGGCCAAGCTGACCACATGCACAGTAATACTGTAAGGCAGTCCAGTGCAAGGCACACTGTCCCCTTGTACTGCAGCAAACACCCTGCCAGCAAATACCAGGACAAGCCACTGTAGTTGGCTACTGCATTCACTGGACTCAATAACAAATATATATATATATATATATACACACCTATTATTATTGCTATATTACTCCTGAAGCTAAAAGCCAAACCTGGATCTTTGAGAGTTTGTCGTCCAATGTAAATAATATTAGGTCGTAGGATGCCCATATACGCTCTTCACATTCAGCATCTCCAAAGCAGAGGTGAGGTTGCTGTGAAGTCCACCAGATGTGCTTCAGCTGAAAGTGCCGCGTTTCGACCAGCCGGTCACGGATGTGGTGGGCTACAGGACAACGCCATTTGTCATAACGTCTGGCAATTAAAAAAATTAATGGGCCATATCGCATTGCACATCTCTACATCCATGCACCTTTCGTTCCCCCGCTAGACGTCCCAGCAGGCTTTGTGTTCTCGTGGCGGTCCAACATTACCTTCCATTTCTCATCTTCAGGAAACGTTTAGTTGCTGTCCGACATTGATTTGCTACCAATGACTATGTATTATGCTGTGGACCGCCATAGATCCTCTCTAATGCACAGATTAATTGTATAGAAGATGAAGTAGCACCTGAATGAAAATGAAATGCAGGTAGTATTCATTCACTTGTACCAGGTTTATAACACGTTTAAATTAAATGTAAGTTCTGCATATCCGCTTCTCTCTTAGCCATCCTATGAGAGTGAGGTCTCAGCCAAAAGAGTGAGGTCTCAGCCACAAGAACAGCCAGTGTTTAGAGTGGTCCTGGTGCTGTTTGGGAAACTGCCTTGATCCAGATTGTTCACATTGTCAGTGAGGGGCACCGCTTGCCTCCACAAGACAAGAAGATATAAAGTACCACACATTACATCGCCTGTGGGAAAAACATCTGATTTAAGCGGAGACCCTTAATCCTCAATACTAATCAAACACAAACTCACAGCTTCAATACACATTGGTATCTTCCAACCAACAGAACCCGGCTGGGCCGCCAGTCTGTCCACGGTTCCCACGCTAAGTTCCACTTGTGTGTAAAAAGCCTTCAATGCAGAGAGGAACTAAAGTCCCAAACAGATAGCGAGCTTCCCATTTGAACAGCTGTGTAATGGCTGTTATTTACCAGCATTTGGGAACAATGACAGTGTCCGAGGGCAGGGAGTACTGTCCCAACACAGCTGGCACCAGGAGCAGAGGAGGTGAGTTGGGAAACAGGGCGTCTAGTTTGATTAATGTGGGAGACGAGGAGGACGGCCATTCACTGCCCTGGGATGACAGGTCACAGGAGTTCACCCCAGAACCATAGCCGGGGTTG
Source organism: Novumbra hubbsi (assembly GCA_016801125.1). Taxonomy (NCBI): domain Eukaryota; kingdom Metazoa; phylum Chordata; class Actinopteri; order Esociformes; family Umbridae; genus Novumbra; species Novumbra hubbsi. The sequence goes on along the minus strand of JACXGK010010444.1, from coordinate 15,527 downwards.
ACAACTGCCTGCCCTGAATTGTGGTGAATAGAAAATGTTTAAAACAGTGTAGTACTCATTTAATACAGCATTTGCTACTTCTGAGCCGTTGCCAGTAGTTTAGCAAAGTTTCTCAGTGATTCAGTGACATTTTCTCCATTATTATGTATGTTGGCAGACACTGACCTTGAAGCTGAAAACTCTTCATTATCGTGCATTATGATGTCGATTTGGATGTTACACATGTCGACATGGCCACTGATTATAACTAGACTGATGGGGCAGCACCTCCAAACACTGGAGGAAGGTGGTTTAGTAGAAGACCACTAGACACTGGAGGAAGGTGGTGTAGTAGAAGACCTCATAGACACTGGAGGAAGGTGGTGTAGTAGGTCGTACAGTAGAAGACCTCATAGACACTGGAGGAAGGTGGTGTAGTAGGTCGTACAGTAGAAGACCTCATAGACACTGGAGGAAGGTGGTGTAGTAGGTCGTACAGTAGAAGACCTCATAGACACTGGAGGAAGGTCCTATAGTAGAATCCTCCTCTTTTCCTCCTCACTCATCCATCCTCACTCCTTCAAACTCCTCTTACCCTCACTCAACCTTGGGCAATTTGAAATGTGAGGCTTAATCCCCTTCAAGTGCTTGTACGGAGAGCCTCCCTGCGTCCCATCACTTGCACAGGAGTCAGACACCCTTGCAGAGAGAAAGCTGCTGCTGTTCCCACTAATAGGGAGGCTGTTCCTCCCATGGGGAAGGTCGGGTGTCTGTGGTGGATTGGCCACAATGAACCCCTGCAATGTTCCAGGACACTTTTCACCTATTATCCCTTTTAGGATGGAGGGACCGGGGTTAGTCACTATGGAGGAGCCAGGGAGATCAAATGCCCAAGTGGGAGGGAGATCAGAAAACACCCCGTAGAATCCTACATCTCTTGTGTGAGACTTTGGCCGGCCATGGATAAATGTTACAAAGGAAATCAATAGGCTACATTGACGTATTATAAGTGAGCTGCCAAGCATGTTAATCGAACACTCTGCACTCTTAGAAATTACTGTCTCTGGAAGAACCTTTTGGGTTCTAGAGTGGAAGAACCTTCCCATGAATCATTTAGGGTTTCTCCCTAGGCTTAACAATGGTGAAAATGTTAACCATGGACAAGCTGCGGTTAGTAACTCTTATGCCCCCGTTTTATCTGACTTGCCACTATGACACTCTGAACTGTGAAACACAAACAGCATTTACAGGAGGTAGAATACAGAGTTAGGATATTAAATGGAAAACCGGCAAAACAGACAGCCATAGAGAACAATATCTAACAGACATTTAAGTCAAGTAATTGAGCAGACACCCTTATTCAGAGAGGGTAGCATCAGTCTGCATTTTCATTTTGCACACCAGCAGAAATCAAACCCACAAACTTGCTGTTGCAAGCACCATGCTCAACAGGACTCGCGTGAAAGACAGGAATTATAGGAGTACGTGTTTTTAGTGACCTGTTTCAGTTCTCTGCAAGAAAAACGACTGTGTCCTTTAGGCCTTTGTGTAGAGGTGTGTGTGCCGGGTTGATCAATTAGATTAAACACAAGTCAAAGCAATTTCCTGCAGAATCTAATTCCTGTCCCCAGTGCAGGCAAGTTCCCTGCAGACATCCCTCAAATAAAACAGTCACAATGAAGGAAAGAAGAGGGAAGTGGAATTAATATGCAAATTCCCTGAGACTCAATGGGGCGTCCGGGTAAATGTTTGCACGGAGAGATTTTGCACGTTTTCATGTTGTTCCACTATAACCTCCACCTGTCCAAAGCCTGTCTATAACCTCCACTTGTCCAAAGCCTCCACAATTCCCAACTCTTCAAAGCACCGCCCAAGACCATGTTCCACATAATAGATTAAAGCTCTACAGAAGGAAACCTGCATCACATATGTTCTCTTCCCTGTTAGGGTATTACTTGACCAGAGGCCCTGAGCCCTGAGTAGGGTCCCAGAGAATAGTGTGCAATCTGGGGTGTTCCGATAGAATGCAGACACTGTTAGTCATGTTAACAGAGACTAATGCAAAATGGCGGCCAGCTGATTGAACCATTTCTCTTTTTTTCTCTCAGGAGGAGGATTTCATTGTGAATCACATCAGTCTGTCAAGAGGGGTGGAAGAGAGGAGAAAGGGGACGAGGTGGAATGAGTTGCCCCAGGCTGTGGATGAGGGGCATCTAGGACACAACAGGGTCAGTCAGCATTCAGATTGAAAAGTCATTTGCGTCTTTCAGGCCCAAGGCACAAACAAGCCCAGCGATGAAGAAGAGAAGGATGACAGAGACATGTCCAGTATGAGAGAAAAGGAGAGAGAGAGGGTGGGAGGAGGGGAGAGGAAAGAGAGAGGAGGTGAAAGGAGGGGAGAGAGGGGGGGTGGAAGGAGGAGGGGGAGAGAGGGTGGAAGGAGGAGGGGTAGAGATAGGGTGGAAGGAGGGGAGAGGAAAGAGAGAGGAGGTGGAAAGAGGGGAGAGGGAGAGGGCGGAAGGAGGGGGGAGGGGTGGGAGGAGGTGAGAGAGGGGGTGGAAGGAGGACACATAAAACCTGCGGGTCGATACATAAGACTAAGGCTGATCCACTCTGCCTGATGACTCCCTTCATTCTCCAGACGCCTTCCACAGCCCTCCTCCACATCAATCACGCTGAATTATCACAGCCCATCCCCCTGGACCAGCTCCATCCTCCGTCTTCCACATACCATGAAAACAAGTACATGAGCTGAAACCAAATTTCATTTGCATCCAAGAGCCCCACTCTCATTTCCTGCACCCTGAGCCCCGATGGCCATGTGCCGAGCGTTTCCATCTTACAATGCTTGATTGTCTACAAATCAAAGTCAATGTACCCTAGGACATCATCCTAGAGACCTCATCCTAGTACATCATCCTAGAGGCTGGAAGGCATCATCCTAAAGGCTGGAATGCATCATCCTAGAGGCTGGAATGTAGATTAGAGGCAGGTTGATTTGGAGAATATTAAATGATAAAGATTTGTGTGCTTCCTGATTTTGGGACAGGAAGGGGCAACTGAGTTCAATAACTACTGAGTTCAATAATAGGTTTACATGATTGGGTTTGCAGTCTGTCAAAGACTGACAGACAGGACAAATTACACAAATATCTGCAGCTCAGATATTTCCTCATTTTAGGGGTTTGCCAAACTTGCTTTCAGATTATGTGGAAATTATAATGCTAATCGTGAGTCACAGCCAAGCTGTTCCGTAGCCGGTCTACACGTTATAGTCTTTACTCTTAGGAACTTGATTTAGAAGAGGTCTGATCACAGCCAAGCGGTTCTGTAGCCGGTCTACACGTTATAGTCTTTACTCTTAGGAACTTGATTTAGAAGAGGTCTGATCACAGCCAAGCGGTTCTGTAGCCGGTCTACACGTTATAGTCTTTACTCTCAGGAACTTGATTTAGAAGAGGTCTGATCACAGCCAAGCGGTTCTGTAGCCGGTCTACACGTTATAGTCTTTACTCTCAGGAACTTGATTTAGAAGAGGTCTGTCAGGAACAGTGGCATCTGTGTGACACACGCCCACACTCGTTTACGCACACACCCGACACACACCCGAAACACACACACACATTGGGGGAATTATCATTGCCCGGGTGGCGCTGATCATGATTAAAGTGTCCTGCTCTCACCTGCCCAAGTCCAATCAAGGCGTGGGCTGATTACGGCAGGCTGTGGTAACGTGGCCTGGTGGTGGGTGAAACTCCGGGCCAGCTGGAGCCCAGGGAGGGAGGATACTCCTGGCCGGCCAGTCAGAGGTGAATCAATCATCTCCAAAGATGTCAGCATCTGCCTAAGCAATTTGGGATTGGAATAAATAGCAGATGGGGATGTTGTTCTGTTGTTTAATCAGCTCCACCAAATGTGGTTTTATCTTGTATAAAATGAAACCATCTGCACCCATTCTGCCATAAGGTTCCCGTACAACAGGGGGAAGAAGAGAAGTAGGATCGGGGGAGGGAAAGAGAAGGAGGAACGGGGGAGGGAAAGAGAAGGAGGAACGGGGGAGGGAAAGAGAAGGAGGAATGGGGGAGGGAAAGAGAATGACCAAGAGAGAAAGAGTGAGGGGACGAGAGACAAAACAAAGTAAAAGAGATGGATAAAAGATGGACAGAATGGGTGGGAGAGGGATGGATGGAATGGGTGGGAGAGGGATGGATGGATGGAATGGGTGGGAGAGGGATGGATGGAATGGGTGGGAGAGGGATGGATGGATGGAATGGGTGGGAGAGGGATGGATGGAATGGGTGGGAGAGGGATGGATGGATGAAATGGGTGGGAGAGGGATGGATGGATGGATGGAATGGATGGGTGGGTGAGAAATGGGAGGAATCGGTTGGAGAGGAATGAATGAAATGGGTGGGAGAGGGATGGATGGAATGGGTGAGAGATGGATGGATGGAATAGGTGGGAGAGGGATTGATGGAATGGGTGGGTAAGGGATTGATGGAATGGGTGGATAAGGGATGGATGGATGGATGGAATGGGTGGATATGGGATGGATGGAATGGGTGGATGAGGGATAGATGGATGGAATGGGTGGAAAGGGGTGGATGGATGGAATGGGTGGGTGGGTGAGGGATTGATGGAATTGGTGGATAAGGGATGGATGGAATGGGTGGATAAGGGATGGATGGAATGGGTGGAAAAGGGATGGATGGATGGAAAAGGTGGGTGAGGAATTGATGGAATGGGTGGGTGAGGGATTGATGGAATGGGTGGGTGAGGGATGGATGGAATGGGTGGGTGAGGGATGGATGGAATGGGTGGGTGAGGGATGGATGGAATGGGTGGGTGAGGGATGGATGGAATGGGTGGAGATGGTTGTCCAAAACAACCCTGAGAAGAGTTGGAGTAAAATGGAAAGAAATGAAACACTTTTTATCCATTAAAAAGAGGGGAAATGTAATCGCTCTGAGAGCTCACACCTCCAGTATAATCTCCTTTCTTTCTCCCTCACAGGAACATTACCCAGGGGGCATAACCATTATATCTAGACCCATTTATTTTCTCCACCTCCAGCAAGGCACTGGGGGGGTAATTTGGACTCCTCAGGCCCGCGGTGGCAGGCAGCTACAGCGGAAGACGGGGTTGATGAATCCCCTGGTTTTAAGTGGAGGTGACAGTTCCCAATGTGGATTCAGAAGGCATTCGCTTTAAAAGGCCTGCGCTTGGAACAAATGGGTTCAAATATTATTTGAAATCTTTCATTTGGATTTGATTTAAGCATTTTTGAAGAATCTGAATTAACCAGGCCATTTCAGAACTATTCTGTTGGTTTCTTTGTTCTAAGCGTGTCCAATCAAACCCGGGTGAAGGATTTATAATGACTTTAGTTAGTATCTGAACCCAAGTCGGGTTCACGGGGATGCACTTGGTTACATGGCATGGATCATGATAGAACCGCAGACCTGGTTAGAGGCTTTAGATGTGTCAGAGGAAGATAGGTTCTGGATCTCAGATCTGTTATTAATGTAGACCTGTCAGCGGTCAGTCTCTAGAGACCAGCAAGGCCAGAACACTCAACACGGCTCAACACCAAGCATCCTACATCACTCCCTGTCCACACAGAGAGGAGAGGGAAACTGTTCATGGAGAAAAAACAAGATATTTTGTATTTGGATCATTCAACCTGAACATCAGTACAACAAAATAAAATGTACTCTATAAATAGTATGTACTGCATGAATAAAATGTACGGTATAAATAAAATGTACTGTCTAAATCGTATATTCAGGAGATCCATAGTCATTCCAAATGATCCCAAAAAACCTTATGTTTGTTCCTAATGCAAATACATTATATGTATTCACAACCCACAGTTTCATGAAGAATACACTGCAGGAATCACATTCACAGACAAAGAGTGACTGACACGGGGGTTGACTAACTGACATGGCTATTGATTATTTCTAGTTAACAACAGTCACACCACAACCACACCAACTGATACATTAAAATGTCCATAGAATAAAAATAATCATCATACTGACATTCCATCAGCCTGACAAACAAACATCTATAGGATCTGTCCGCTGTCTTTGTGTCTACAACATAAATGAGGCTGTGACATAATAATATATCTTAATTTAATGGTGTTAACGTTGTTCAGTAACTCATATCCCTAATTGCATTACAACTCATTTAAAGATTGGTGCAATGAATAGATTCCAATGTGTGTGCTTGAACCGAGTGTTTCTTTTTCTCCAGTGAGTTTCTTTGTTCTGCAGCCAAAACTGGTTAAATCACTCACATACAGCCTTAGGCATGATACTGAATTAAGGTCAGATTTTCAAAATATAGATATTTAGATCCTATAAGTTGATATTTTGAAGCCAATAATATCTGTCTAGCTAACAGCAACATCAAATATATTGTGCCGTATTTACATATATATACCTTTCTCACAGGTTTATATATATATATATATATATATATATATGGAGTGGGAAAAACGTTCTCCCAGTCGATGTCAGAGACTAGTAGACAGTTATAGGAAATGTCTTATTGAGGTTATTTCAGCCAAAGGAGGCAATACCAGCTATTGGGGCATATGGTGTTCTAACTTATTCCTCAGTTGGAAATGGCATCTTTGTAAATCTTTTGTTAAATAAATTATAACATGGTTACAATTTGATTGTTTTTGGTTCAATAAGGTCCCCTCTTTCTATAGATACTGTTTGAAAGAAGATCCATATTTCCAAAGAAATAGCTAAATAGTTTCTAGGGTGTCCTAATGTTTTTTACATTACTGTATACATATATTAACCTTTCTCACATATATATATTAACACGATTCTCCTTAATACCAATCCCACCACATTTCCATTTCAGCAGGATGCCAGAGCAGAAATGTGCTCTTCTTTCTATAAATGAGAGACCCAGTAAATCCCCCCATAGCCGAGGCCATAATTAAATGTTCTGCTTGGTTTCAGAAAGAGATCTGCTGACCTGCCTTCCCCCTCTCCCCCTACCCCACCCCCCAACCCCTCTCCCACAACCCCTCTCCCCCTACCCCACCCCCCAACTCCTCTCCCACAACCCCTCTCCCACAACCCTTCTACGCCCCTCCCAAGTAGTGGTGATTGTCGCGTGCAGCCCTAATGTGACTGATACATTGTGACGTGAGTTAGACTCAGAATTTGTTCCACAAAATGACTTAGCGTCATGCAATGTGCTAAATCAAAACAATGAGAGAGCAGGGGCCAAAGGAAGCCTTCTATCTCCACCGGCAGGACCGCTCATCCATTAGATTTTATCTCCATGGCGTATTAAAAGCAGGTCTGTCAGTGGTTAGAACTCTACCAGTCACTAAAGCAGTTCTGTCAGTGGTGAAAACTCTACCAGTCACAACAGAAGGTATGAGGCTACATAGATGACATAGATACTGGACCAGAGACAGGTGACAGGTCTCCCAGACAGCAGTGAGGTAGGAGACAGCCTCCACCCAAACACCAAAATACCCTCGGTTTCATCAAAGTAATGTAGGATTCCTGCACAAAAATATTCAGAGACTCTGGAAGGAGAAATTGCCTCCTAATACTTTCCTGCTTCTCACTGTTTAAGGCGGTTCTCTCTTTCCTCCTGACATCTTTGTGGACAGAGAACCAATTTAGTCTCCGGCCCCGTCTGAAAGCCATACATATGGATCAGGTCGGCAGACTCTGCAATAATGGCCTCCCGCTGGAATCTAAAACACTGACGCAGGGCAAAGAGGAGCTCCACTGGGAAATCAGAGTATCAGCAGCATATTCGGGTCAGACGGAGACACGGTTACAGCTTTATTTTTCGTTGTACAGCCCAGTGGCTCGTATTAGGAGCTGATTTATGCCTGCATTATGTTTGAGTGGAGAACGATGTATTCATTTTGCACAAATACAATTGGTTTCTCTTCAGTCAGGACGATACAACACCGTGTGTAGCAGAACTGTAGCCTGCTTATGAAACTGATTAGGATTCAACTGACCATTTATTGAGAATATATTTCTGGGTTAGTTTTTTTGTTGTTTCCTTCCGTCTCTGATAACCTAAAATAAAACAGTTTTCCAGTCTCAATTAGTTTATGTATTCTCCTTCATTCTATAAATAATGCATACATTGCTTTATTCCCTTGATAGTGTATGTCTGCTTCATTATATAGATAATATATATATTCATTATGTAGATACTATACATTTCTTATTTAGATAGTGTAATTCCTGATTTCATATTTACTGTATGTCTTTACTATCTGTATACATATATCTTCATTAAATAGATATTTTAAATACTAATTGCCAAGACACTGTAAATCTTCATTCTCTAGATACTCTATATCTTTGTTATCTAGATACTTTAGATATTAATGATCTATGTACATACTGTATCTCTCCATTCTCTAGATTCTGTGTTGGGAGTCTTCAATCTCTATATTTATGTGCTTAATGCTGAAGCCCAGTACCCTGCAGATCCATTCATTCTTATTAGTCCCCAGGACAATGCACTAATGGCAGATACGATGTGGGATGGCACTCGAGCCGCCTCAGTCTGTATGCTTCCAGGTCATGCGTGTGCGTGACCCCTGTAGCAGATGACCTTGAGGAACACTTTAAAGGCCAGTCTCATCTGGTGGAGAGGAGATCTAATGTAATTAGAGGCTTCAAACAAAGCTCTTACACATCAGCCCACCACGAACGCATTATGACAAGAGGATATTTGTGTGTGTTTGTGCGTGTGTGAAGGATGTGAGATGTTATTGTGTAAATGGTCCAGTATATGGCTAGCATACACACATTCAATCTGTTCCGTACAGATGTTAATTTCCTTCACTTAAGCTATTGACGTTTAGAGTCAGTGGCAACAATTCCTGATATAATAAATTCAGATTTCCATGGCAATAAAACATTGAAAAGTCCAAGGTGTGTGAATTATTTTTAGGTCCACTGTACGTGAAAACGTGTGTGTAAGTGTGTATGTGCATGTATGCGTTTAACCCCACCCAAAGGATCCAAGGGTTATTAACTAAATAACCCCACTGTTCTATGTCAGCAGTGATCATCTCTCACATAACCAGATGTCTTCTCCAGAGAAGAGATGGCTTTCATTGGGTCTGGTGAGGAATGCTAGCAACGTGATGGCGGTCTGCATGACAACGGTCTAGTACTGGCCACTCCCTTTCCCAGCCCATGTCAATGCGTCTGTGCCTTCTGACTGCTGGATACAGACCCATGTGTCCTTCTGACTGCTGGATACAGACCCATGTGTCCTTCTGACCGCTGGATACAGACCCATGTGTCCTTCTGACTGCTGGATACAGACCCATGTGTCCTTCTGACTGCTGGATACAGACCCATGTGTCCTTCTGACCACTGGATACAGACCCATGTGTCCTTCTGACTGCTGGATACAGACCCATGTGTCCTTCTGACAGCTGGATACAGACCCATGTGTCCTGCCCAGGGTTGCATTCCAAGATTCCTTATCCGGGAGATTGGTTAAGCCAGGGAATGTATTGAAAATTCCCAGGCAATTGTCTGTAGAAAATATTTGGAATTAGACTGTATACAGGTGATCACTATAAACACAGGTTTAATTGGGCCGGAACAGATCGGAACAGCGCTGTGGGAATCTCTAGGTCGGAGGACGGGAGGAACCTGATTTCACCCCCCCCATCGATATTTTTATTGGCAGCCTGAACCGAATTTGCTGCCGCTGTCAATTTAAGAGCCAATCGTGTTGCGATTTATTTGTGGTTCGCTGTTGACCCTCCTCCCCTGTTCAGGGTCAAGAGGTCCTCACCTTCCAGATTCACATTTAACCCCCGACTAAAACTGCTTGTTCTGTCCAACTTCAGGGTTGTAAAATTGGATGGTGTTTAACACCAAGCACGGCATGGGAGACCTGATCACACACATCCTACACACTCACACACACACACACAGTCTAGGAGAGACATGGATGCACTCTGCTGATAGGCTCCAACCACAGTTGCCTCAACTCTTCTCTCTCTGCCGTCATCCACCTCCTCTATCCACAGTCCCGACTCCGCACTCACCCACCCTGTGTGGGGAGACACGGAGAGAAAGGGAGAGGAAGGAGAAGAGATTGAGCGGGAGCACTGGAGAGATAAGGGAGAGAAAGGGAGAGATTGAGGGGAGTTGTGGGACAGTACAGAGGCTCTGGAAACAAAGCGTTGTGATTTATAACCCGGCGGTGAGCCCATAAATCACACCTGCAGCGCTGCGCCTCCTCACGCCCTGCGTCCTGACAGCATTTACCTTTTATAAATGATTGGGGTTTACCTCCCACAGAGCAGGGGCTGGAGCCGCCTTCCACTCTCAACTGTCTTTCTGCCTTTTTCTTCTTCTTTTTTTCATTTGTCCATTTACCTCCATCCCTTTCTTTACCTCCCTTTCCCTTCTTCCCTTTCCCTCTCTTCTCTCCCTTTCTCTCCCTTTACCTCCCTTTCCCTCCCTTCCCTCCCCTTTACCTCCCTTTCTCTCCCTTCGTCTGTGACTCCTTGTCTCTCAATATGCCTTGCTGTCTCCATTTCTGCCTTCTCCATTTCTACTCAGACCTCCTCTCTCTGTATCTCCACTACTACGTTTTTAACATTTGTTTTCCCAGTGCATGATGGGATACTCCCGTCGGCCCCCAGCTCTCCTCCCCGTGTCGTCATGGGGATGCAGATGACTAAAGCGGCTTAAATGGAGCCACCGTGGCGTCTTCAGCGTTTGGAAATGAATGTGTCAGTCTAGAGCCTATCTGGCTTCTCCATAACCACTCCTGTGTGTGAGAAATGTGTAAAGAGGGGAGACACACACACATACCACATAGAACTACACACAATCACACTGCAAAGACATTATGACACACCTGTATGTCCCGGGGGGAAGGGTGGGGGGTAGAAAAGAGAGGGGGAGTAGCAGAGGGGTAGCTGGGAGGGGGTAGTAGTGTGGGGTAGTAGCAGAGGGGGGGTGTGTGGAGGGTAGCTGGGAGGGAGGGGGACAGTTCTCTGGTCTAGCTGCAGGACTGTGGGTTATGGGTTATGGGTTATGGGTTATGGTTATGGTTATGGTTATGGGTTATGGATTATGGGTTATGGGTTAGGGTTATGGGTTATGGTTATGGGTTATGGTTATGGGTTATGGGTTATGGGTTATAGTTATGGGTTATGGTTATGGTTATGGGTGATGGGTTATGGTTATGGGTTATGGGTTATGGGTTATGGTTATGGGTTATGGGTTATGGGCTATGGGTTATGGGTTATGGGCTGTGGATCAGCCTACAGAAAGAGGCGACGTCTTGAGGCTATTACTTATCCAGCACAGCAGCAAAGGTTTGCAGATATTATATACCTGCTGTCTCCATATAATAGCCCTGGGTAGGGCGCCTCTCACGCACACACACGCAAAACACAAGCACACACACGTGAACACACAAGCACACACATACACTACTGCAGCTCTCACCTCGCCTCACTGAGTTAAAACAGATGAAAGACCTGGTAAATGAAATCTGACTCAACGGTTTAAAATGCACCGGTGCAGCTCTGTGCAGCACTAGAACACAACGACAAAAGGCTTCAAAATGATATTGAACATTCCTTATAAGGACTGTAGTTTGGGGCAGGGAGGCCAACATCAATATGAGGCCTGGAGTCCTTTTGCCATCATAAAGTTGCCATGGTGAAGACAGCATTACGTCAGGGTCCATTTCAACATCAATATCTGGATATTTTGGTTACAAGCCTTCCATATTTCACTGCACAAGACCAAGCCAAGTAGGAAGGAGTTTACAAGATCAAGTTGATTTTAACATTCTGGACAAACACATTGAGAGTCACACACACACACACCTGTCCAGGAAAACGAAAGCTATCTGTCTCTGTCCGAGTCTTTTATTTCTGACATCTTCTGACAGTTTTGTCGGACAGGACAAGATACTGACCTGAGTTATGATGCTGTCAGCCATTACAGAAATGCTCTATTTCTGTGGCAAGAGTTCAGGACATATACACCATTTGAAATTAGACTGTCCATTAGGAGTATGAGATTCTGTCAAAACAGGAAAGGTGATTTACGTTATGGTTGATTCCGTCTCCTTGAGCCAAATGTTGTGTGGATTTTCATATAAAACTGTCATTTTCCAAGTCCATACAACTGAAATGTTTATGACACGCTATATATTTATCTGTGTTAAAAAAAATCCCACATGGATGAAAACCAAACCAATCGCTTCCCAAAAGTCCTGTATTCAACAACTTATATCTCCTAGTAACTTCCTAGTATCCACACTTTGGCAGTCTCATTTAGTCAGAATTCCATCTGTTCAATCGTTACACACTTGATCTTTTCTCTAAACCTCCGGTTCTTATTCCGTTCCAACTCTTCATGGCAAGAACTTAAAAGCAGCACTATCACCAGCCGGACCAGATGAATCAACAGTCTTCCAGTCATTTGGGCTTCCATTTCAACGTGACAGTTGTCCTTTGTATTTGTTTGGACGGGCTACAATGGAAACCAGAAATGCAAACTATATCAGCGCCAGGGTGCTGGTAGGCCGATTCTGATCTAGACACTCGGAAACAGACTTGGTTGGAAGACACACTTGAACCGTTGCGAAGACAGGGGAAGTTAAGCTTTATTAGTGGTGCCTGTTGACATCACGTAATGCTACCAGGAATGTCCCCTAGAAGACACAAATACACAAACCTGTGTTTTACTGACACATTTCTAAATACATATTGCTGAAGGCAATGCATAACAAACGAGCAACCTTTGTTACCAAATTCGCAACCAGGCTAAGGAAATGCACATGCTAGAATGGTTCACCATAGGACATGGTATCAAATCTGTTGGCCTTGATTTTAAGGTTCACCTGGTAAACCTGAGCAGGCTTTTATCCTGGCTGTCAGCTCGGGAAGCGTCAGTAGGCCTGACATGGGGAGGTTCAGCCAGCCACAGAGATGTCATCCAGGGCACAACATCCGATCCAGAAAAACATTGACGCACCTCCATGAAACCTGGAAGCTTAAAGCCAAGGTTCACTATCGTAAAAACACCATAAAAACATGACCAGACCCAACAACAGGGTTTCAGGTCCACACTTCAGTTGACACAATAGCATCGTAAAAACGACATCACTCTGCTACGTGTCCAGTCCAGCAGATAACGATACAGAAACACCTACACACACATTCTCCAGGCCAGGAGGTGAATGCTTGGCCTCCTAGTACATAGCATGGCCTTGTGTAAAGCTACAGGGAACCATGCTGGCTGACATTTCAGCGACCTGACCTTCATGTTGAAACTCCTCCATGTGAGGTAAGGGTGTAGGAGTCTGGAGGAAGGCCCACTTCGCATTAAAAGGGGCGGTGACTGGTTGACTCCCTGTTCAGTTTGGTTGCTCTAGGTTAAGTGGTTCTTCTGTTGCCCCCGGCTACGCTAGCTCAGTTTGCTCTGTGGGTTTCTCAAACTGTGGAGGCATATGAGGAACTCCACTCAGATGCTATTAATTAACTATTCATAAGGGTCCAGGGATGAAGTATGTGTTTACATCATGGTTTTAGACACAGAAATATCTCCTTTTATAGTTATCAAACCGTACACACCTCAGAGAGGCACCATTGTGTAAGGGGTCTGGCTGTTTTAGCAAACGTGAGTCTTTGAAATGAATGTCAATCTTGCCCCACTGTGGAGTAAAGAAACAACTGGGCTTTGGGGCACGGCCCAAGAAAAGGGTTTTCCTTTTATGATATTCTAACAGAGGGTTACATTCTGTGAAGTTTGAATCTGAGTAAATCCAAAAGGCCGTCATGAAACAATAAAACATCAAATAAATTGGTTGAAAACATTTTAAAGCAGGACAATAAATCTTATTAGCAGGTCTTTTGATGGAAGAAGTGGAAGTTGATGTGAAATATTCGAGGTCCGCGGACGGATTTAATAAGCTGAACTATCTTGAATGAACTGAAAACACAGCTCAATGGAACGTTTTGGTAAGTGATTAGGTAGGAATGTGTTTGAACGAGGGGTGATTGGGTGAGTAACCGTACTGTACCTCCTGAATATGGCCCCTCCCTCTATTAGGGAGTCATAGAAAGGCAATAAGGGCAGATATCTGTATGCCAGGTCAAATAAACCTCCAGACTCAGTTGAGTTCTCAGAGCTTTGGTTAGTAATAACGCCCGTTAGTTACAGTGCTAACAACATAATAATGAAACAGTCATTATGCGGTTACAAACGACTTAAAACACATCACTAAGAAAGCATCTATGGTACAAAGCGACTCTGCAGATTCCACAGACATGTGACTTCAGATGTTTATTGTAAGCTTCATCTATCTCCCGCTTCCTGCCGACACCTGCAATGGCATCTTCAACATAGAGGACATGTGTGGCTCAACATTCCAGGTAAATAAATATATAAATAAATATAAACACTGGCTACAGAGCTGTGTTTTCCCTCCCTCGTCTCGTCTCGTCTCTACACAGAGAGGTAATGAGGGGCTACCTGTAATTACAACCAGCTGCTGTCTTCCCTGACGAAAGCTAATTGCCAATAATGATTTTGGAGAGCTGTAAAATTTGCAGGCTGTTGCTCGGTTCTCATGGAGAAAAGGAGGGGTGCAGCTCAGGGCAATGTCCCCGTGCCATCCACGATGGGATGACATGGTGCTAGGCTAATACCTGCTGCCGACTTATCACAAGCGCCAGTCACCTGTTTGCAGTGTTCTTTTCATGAGCTGATAACAGCTTTATTACCATCACAATGTGCTGGTGGAAGTTTAAAGGTCCCGCATGAGACATGGCCCTTCCGGAAGGCTCCCAGCGTGGGAAAAAGAGGGGTGTGCGGACGTTGGGTCTGACAAGATGCTTTTATGACGTGTATAATTAAAAGACAACTGAGCTGCTAATTAATAAATGGTTAGCTGTGTTTGGCAGTGTTGCAGTAATGAAGACTCTGGTGCTATCACAGTGACTCTGGCGGGGTGAAATTGAATTATACTAAAACAGGAGATGAAAAAATCGGCATGGTACAGATTTGAGGCTAGGCCAAAAAAAATCCCATAACTCAATGCAGCACAGCATGATATGACAGCACACCTGGCACAAACACAGGACGGGTAATACAACTCAATAATCTACACATAATGTGGTTTCTCTACAGGAAATGTGACGGTGACTAAGGTATGAATTTGATATATTAGGTTTATTGAGCACTAGGATTGGCAGTTTTGTGGAGTCAAAAAGGAGATTTCCCCCAATACCTTCTTAATGTACTGCTGTTTGTGTCAAATTCGTCCAGTTCAGGTGTAATGAATTACTTTGTGATGATGAGTTAAGTTGATCTGGTTGTAATAGACCTGACTGGGCTCTGGACTTGCTGTGCCATCTTTGCAATTTGATCCAACATGATCCTACATCAATCTGGACACTGTTTCTTCACAGACAGATAGACACAGAGAGACAGACACAGAGAGACAGACACAGAGAGACAGACACAGAGAGACAGACA
>JACXGK010010443.1:0-17871 GCA_016801125.1 Novumbra hubbsi | reverse complement strand
TGTCAGTGGTTCAACAGTTTCTCAGTGGTTCTATCGATTCCACTGGGTGTCAGTGGTTTAACAGTTTCTCAGTGGTTCTATCGATTCCACTGGGTGTCAGTGGTTTAACAGTTTCTCAGTGGTTCTATTGATTCCACTGGGTGTCAGTGGTTTAACAGTTTCTCAGTGGTTCTATTGATTCCACTGGGTGTCAGTGGTTCAACAGTTTCTCAGTGGTTCTATTGATTCCACTGGGTGTCAGTAATTCATCTTGCCTCCCCAGTCTGAGTCTGTTTGCTGACACCTGTGAGAAGACGGTTCTGAAAAGGATTCTGAAGGACCTGTGGAAGATCGTTCTGAGCAGCTTGGAAAAGAGCATCGTCTTGCCTCCGAGCAACGACGGCTTTGTAAGTCTGTCTTCCCCTCTCGTGAGACTGTTGGTCTAACCCGTTTCCTGGCAGTTTCCCCTAGTGGTTAACACACTTCCTTGCAACCTACCAACCCCAATGGAGTTTTGCTTTTCAAACCCGTCTCGTAATTATTTTAGGGTTTATTTAACTCAAAGTGTGAGATGTGTGCTACATCAATGGATTCTATAGATTTCCGTGGAAGCAGCAGCATTAGAAAATGTATCCGGTGCAAACGATACAAAGTGTCACATCATCCAGAGAAAGACCCCATGACCCTCTGACCTCTGACCTTTTCTCTCTCCCAGGGAGCTCAGATTCTCACGGCAGCCAAGGGGCTGTCCAACCTCAAGGTAACGTGGCTGAACCGTGGCTCCTCCCACGTGTCAGGCTGTCCATAGCCTTCTCTGTGAATGTGACATCATGACTGTGTAACGCAGTGGGAGGCGGGGCTTAAGTGTGTTTGTCACCCTGGTTGCCATAGGGAGGAGGCGAGGCCAAACATCTGACGCCCAAACAGTGCATGATCATGGACGCGGCGCTGGAAACTATCAAGGTGGACGCACACTTTTCACAGACACACACACACCGACCAATATAGACACACACACACACGTACAGGCTTGGTGTTTTTTATCTCTCTGTCTCTCAACTTTTTCCTCTTTCTCTCAGCAATATTTCCACGCAGGTGGTAACGGTCTGAAGAAAGCCTACGTTGAGAAAAGTCCTGAGCTGTCCTCACTGAAATACGCCCTGTCCCTCTACTCTCAGACCACAGACGCTCTGATCAAAACCTTCGTCACCACACAGCATGGGCAGGGTGTGATACACACATACCAAACACACACGTACACACACAGGTGCACAGAGACACTGACACCTTTGAAATTGGATTTCCAGCTTGACTATGCTACTGCTCTTATAATGTACTTCACTGATGTGCCAGTAGAGGTCAGCAGAGATTTCTGGCCACATGTTACCAGTTCTGCCTCAATATGTTTCTCCATTTTGATTCATTTCTCTCTCCAGTTAATAACGGAATTGGAATTAGGATTACACCCAGCGAGAAGGTTCGCCCAGACAGAGGTACGTTTTGTAAACGACACCTTGCGGACAGTGTGTGACTCTGTGTTTGACAAGTAGGGTGGCTGGCTTTATTGTGTTACGTAGATCTGTAACAGTCAGTCATGTAATAACCAGACAGAGTTGGGCTCTGAGGTAAATGTTAACAATCGGCCTGACGGTGGAACGCTGTGTTGACCCCCAGGTTCCGGAGTAGAGCAGCCGATCGGCGAGGCCATGATTCAGGTGGACATGGTGCCTCTGGGAAAGGACAGGATCCATAAGGTCAACGTCAGAGGTGAGTCCCAGAAAAACCTCCCTGACGATAGAAAACCCGTCAGAACCTGCTTCAAAGTGGAGCTCCGTCTGAATGTCTTTTCCCCATTTCTGCCTGGCGTGGTCTGTCCACAACGTCGTCATCCATTATTCTGTTTCTCATCATATTCTTTTTTATCTCATCCGTCCTCTCCCTCATCCTGCCCCGCCTCTATTCTCCAGTCATTGCAGTGAATGATATGAAGTGGCAGACGTCCGGAATGTTCCGGCCCTTTGTTGAGGTCAACATGATTGGTCCATTCCTGGCTACCCAGAAGAGGAAGTTCACCACCAAGTCCAAGAACAACAGCTGGACAGCAAAATACAATGAGACCTTCCAGTTGTAAGTTCCTCTGGAACCCCCATCAACTCTATCCTTATGTGGTCTATTTTACTGTATAAACTATTAAACATCTATTAGTATTATACATCCACTGTGTGTGTATATATCACTATTAACTTAGTCTAAGTGCACAATTTCTTTATTATTCATTCATTTGTACTGTAATTTCTCCATGTTAAGACAGTATATATTCACACTTCACGTGACTATTTGTCAAGCTACGTTCCGTTGCCCTTGTACTGTGCCAAGACCATCATCATGCTGCATTAACTGGCATCGCGCCTGTCTCACCATCATCCTCAGCATCCTGAGTAAGGAATCCCCAGACTGCTACGAACTTCAGGTGACCGTGAAGGACTACTGCTTCGGCCGGGCCGACCGCGTCGTGGGCGTGGCCGTGATCCAGCTCCGCGACGTGGCGGAGCGGAGGTCGTGTGTGTGCTGGTCGCCCCTGGGTGGGGCCATCCAGAAGGACGAAACGGGCGTGACGGTGATACGGATCCTGTCCCAGCGGGCGGCAGACGAGGTGGCCAAGGACTTTGTCAAGCTGAAGACTGACACGCGGCCCGTGGAGGAGGGCAGATGATGATTGGACGAGGAGACTCCTCCAGCGGAGGGTGAAGAGCATCTGCTTCCTGGTCCTCTGGGCCAACGAGAGATCCTGGAACGGGACATGAGTGATGAAACAGACTAATCGGAGACTTTCACTGTATGCATCAAAGTAGTGTTGTGAAACAACTCAACAGACATTCACCGGTGCGTACATATGACACACACACACACGCACACACACTGAATGAATGTCTGCTTACTGTACCAGGGCCTCTGCTGTTTCAGAACAGTGTAGCTCTTTGAAACGTTGTCTACTTTTATACACTACTACTAGCTACAGTGTCCACCACCCTAACCTTAACACTAACCCTAACCTAAGCCTCACCTAACCTTCAACCTAGTCTAAGATAAACCTAACATTTTTGCTAACTATCATAAGCTGAACTTCACCTAACATTACCTTAAGCCTAGTGTAACCTTAACACAAACATAACCTGACCAGAATTGACACAACCTACCATATTCCTGACCTGACACCACCACAGAGCTGGCGTCATCCCTCCCCAGACCAATTCAGAGCTGGCGTCATCCCTCCCCAGAACAATACAGAGCTGGCATCGTCCCTCCTCAGACCAATACAGAGCTGGCGTCATCCCTCCCCAGACTACCACAGGGCTACCCATCATCCCTCCCCACACCACCACAGAGTGAACTGTCATCTTACCTGAACTGTGAACAAAAAAGCTGCACTGGTCAAAAAGCATATAGAGAATAGGGGCCAATATAGAATGCAAACAATGAGTGGTTTTTCACCGGGGTAACAGGGCTGGAAGTCTGCTCCCTGCTGGCTAGGTCGGTAGAGCATGACCCCTTAATGCCAGGGCAGTGTGTTCGATGCCCCCACGACAGAAAGTCCCCTAGGACGAAGGGGTTTTCTAAATGCTGTGGTAGTTACAAAAGTAGAGTGAGTTGGGAGTGGAATGAGGGGGGTCTGTTGTGAGATGGCTGTGTTATCACTCCACAGTTTTTAGCGTCAGTTCACTTGACTTCTGTCCGGGGGAACAGACTATCTAGGTCCTAAATTGCTTCCTAATTCAACTATATTGCCTCTGTCTATATTAGTGCATTAGTGTGTGTATATAGGGAATAGGGAGTTATTTAGGATGCGTTGTTTGAAAGTTCTTTAACATCAGGGGTCCTTCCCAGCAAACTTGGCTGAGGACACGGACACGTGTTTTCTGCTCTCCAACCAAACACATTCCGTTACATGATCTTTACCTCACTAACTGTTGTTTGTGTGTATTTATTTTTCTGTTTATTTTTGCCAACTTCAGTTTGTCTCTTGAACTGCTAACATCAGGTAATGGTTTTATCTGCCTGTTGGAAATGAATGATATTGAACTAGCCAAACCATAGACTTGATTGACAAATGTTGTGTTACGTTTTCCAGACTGTCAGAACGTTGTTTTACCCCTTGAGCAAATGAACATCTGCACCTTCCAAAACCTAATACTTCCTGTATTACAACAAAATACAAAGGTCTCATATTGATGATGTCATACATGACTTCTGTCACATGTCAAAGGCCCAATCTTGATGTCCACGCTCACAGACTGTGAGGGCTTAGGTCTGTCCCACTGTCAAGTGCGCGTGGGCTCTCTTGCAGACATTTCTTTAAGTCTTTAATGCACCCTTTTTGTAAGTCTGCATTTCTGAGGGACCAGCCCCAAGTTCACAGCGTTGTGATGTGAAACACGGCAATTACCAGGGGAAGCCCGGAAGCGAGAGAAAATCCTGGCAAACTCGCCTCATCAGAGAAGAAGAACGGTAAACAAACGAGCATGGAATGAGCAACCAACCCAGATGTCAACAAGGTTAAGGAACTTTTTTAAACATGGAAGAGTTAACACAAAGCTCACTGATGGTTCATGTAGACAAAACTGTGTGTAGTTTGTCCTATGATTAGAAATTCCAAGTATGGTTTCATGAGATTTGATCCAACAACATTACTATAGTTCTGTCCCATTCCTATTTATAGCATTTTGAGCCCTTGCAGCACTCAAACAATTACCAGGTGACGTCAGTTATGTCTGTGAGGGTTTAGGGCATAGGGTTTAGGGGGGACATTGGGATTGGACCAAGCATCCTCACTGAGACCATGCTGCTTTCTTATGTTAGCTCTACCTTAATGACTTACCAATTGTTCTCAGCCGTCCTTTGAGTGGCACAGATATCGCCTGCCTGCCATTGGCTGGGAGAGTACATGGCCAGATGACCCTTCCAATGAAAATCACTGAAATGGGGAAGGGGTGGATGAAGTATGTATGAATTACCACGTGCCAAGAAATTCAAGTGTTCACTTTCTTGCTCTGTCTGTTGATTTGTTCATAATCTGTGTCTGTGTTTATTTTCTGTGTTTATTGGTTTGCATTTTGACAAGTGAACTTGCACTCACACTGTTTAAATCTTACTGTACGTTTGTAATGAGAAGCCTAACACCAGAGCATGTATTTATTGTATACAATCGAGATAAACTAGATTGTGAGTTATTCATTTTTATGTATGTACTGTCAAATATGAAAAAGTTGATGTAAGTATTGATAATGAATATTATGGAGTTGCGAATGTGTTGAATTTACTTGTACTCATATTTGAATTTTGTATATAAAGTCTTTATGAATCATCTGTTTGGCCTGGAGAGTGTTGTGTACTGCATATACATACATTCATTGAATGGTAAAATAATGTCATATAATGTTTGGATTGTGAACGGATGTCAGCTCTGGTGGCGCGCATTGGAAACACAATGAATTCAGACGTTGTTCGTAAGGTAGATAGCTAGCTAACACCAAGCTAGGTGATTTAACTAGTTAGATAGTAGAGTTTGGCTGTTAAATTTTCCGTGGGTACCACGGTGAAGTGCAAATTCAATCAGAAGTGGCTGGACAGCAGCAACTTCGCTTCGTGTTTGGAATATGTTGAAAGGAAAGAAAACGAAGCCTGCTGTGTGTTTTTTTGTAATTGGTTTTTGAAACGTGGCACTATGGGAATTAAATCTGTGGAATCTCATATGAGTTGCGAGAAACACCTAAACGCTGCGAAAAGCCATCAACAACCGCCCAGCATTTTTCTGTTGTGTTTGGTCGTATTACAGACTCCTGTTAAGCCGCACAAGTAATGGGTTTGTTAGCAAGCTTACTTCTCTAACAACGGTGGGTACTTCAATCGAATTAGTGTCCATATGTATATTTTCGATGGGGTGTTGATGTTTAAGTCTTCATTTTAACTTGCACAAAAATGGGATTTTTAAGTTGAGGGGCCATACTTTCTACTTGCCAGTTGTATTTAAAATGTTAAACTGCTTGCCAGTGGAAGTAAGGAAGCCAACTCCCACCCGCTCTGATTTCAACCATATGTACGAGGGAGCCCAGCTCTTCTCCAATTTAACCCCTACTTCTCTCTAGATCTGTCTAACACACTTTTTCCATACATCTCTAACACACACAAACCCACACACTGTTCTCTTTCCATCTCTAGAACACACTCTCTTTTTGCTAAATTGCTAACACCCTGCTTTACTCCCTGTTTTCCACTCTCTGGCTGTCTTTCAGTGTAATGGCTCGACTGGCTTGAAAATGTTTCCTGGCAAAGGAAGTCTGGGAACAAAATGAAGTAATGAAAAAATTATAAAAAACAAGCGAAACAAACAAAAAACAATGATTTCAAATGGACTTAACATTACATAGAAGTTTCAAAAGGTTGCATCCTCTCAGTCCCTCTCTCACCTCCTCCCTTTCTCCTCACAACCAGAGGAGGTTCTGCTGCCAGGTGAGAAGATGGATCCACTTTAAACACTCCGAATGGATCACATTCCTGATCCCTTTGGATGCCATTGTGATCTGACAGACCATTGTGGATCTTACACAGATAGTCAAGCATTGACATATGCATGCATGCACACACACACACACACGTCTAGACATAGTGCATACCATAACAATACACACATTTGCTAACACACACACGATAGATTAGAGAGAATTGTATGGAGTCACTTCCCGTCAGTTACTCAGCCGCTGACATTGTGTTTTCACACTCAAACACACAAGACCACATGGCTCACGCACAGCAAACGCTACAGTTCAATGTGTGGGGGCGTGTCGGGTTCTTCAATCGGGATGTTTTAGTCTGAGCGATAGCGAGAAGTGAAAGTGTGTGAGCATGTTCACTTTGACTTGAAAAGCAGTGCTGCTCTTTCACTACACCCTTTCCCCTTTTTGACGTGCAGGAAACCGATACTTCAGCGAGAGAGAGAAATGTCCTCAAACAAAGAACGCACGGAAGAGCCACAGATGAAGAAAAGAGTTGAGGACGGCCCACAGACACTGTATGGAGTGTAGAGGCAGGTCAACGTTGGGTCATTTTTAGATCTGGGGAGGACAGAAAAACGCAAACGGCCCGGGTTGCTGTTTGCCTTGCATGTAAGCGGGTTTGAGTGTGTGTTAGATTCCAAGCCCACCTCCTTCTCACCAGCTCAACGTGAGAGCAGACGAGAGAGGGGTTAAGTGAGGGGTGGGAGAGACGAGGAGTGACAGAAAGCTTAAACAAGAAGCGAGAGGGAGAAATGAGGAAGGGGTTGAATGGTAGAATCAGAAGGGAGGTGTGTGAGACAGAATAGGGGAGGGGTGTTAGTATGTGTAAGACAGAGCGGGTGGGAGGAGGGGATCAAAAAGCTTTGAGGAAATACTAGCAGCACGTTCGCTGGTTGGACTTTCCCAAGACGGCTGGACCTTTCTGCCTCACTCAAACTCTGTCGACGTGACACATGCTTGGACCCTGGACTAACGGTAAGAACAGGAGCGAGAGTCTCTCCACCTCGGCATTAGGGGTTAATGTGTGAGTGGTCAAAGTGGCAGGGGCAAACACACAGGAAGTAGTGGTGAATGAAACCTGTGTTCCCTCTTCCTCTGTCTGTTCATCTTTCCATTTTTTTTGCCCGGTGGGCTCCTGAAGCGAGCTCTGCAAGGAATAAGAGAGAAATGGAGCTGGGCTTTCTGGAACAACACTGATCGCAGCTAGGGTCAGACGAAGGGAGAGAGATGAATGTAGAGAGTGAGGAAAAATTTTAGTAAGAAAGTGAACTTTTTGGGACCCATTTTCAGAACAGCACTCTAATGCCTTCTACCTGGGTTTAGCTCACACAACTATTACTGTAGAGACTGAGAAAGATGAGAACTAACCACCAAAGCATTCTGATTTACGACTTGTTTGTGAGAAATAAGAGACACTTTACCTAAACAGACGTAATCGTTAAATCTTATAAAGGTCCCGATCGTATAGCTCTTTATTTTCTTGTCCTTTAACTGCCCGCTCAAAAGTAGAACTTAAACTTTTGCCTCCAAAATCACCTTCCAGCCATGTCTAGCTGTGTAATATGTTATCCTTGGCTAACAGCTTTGCAAATATTTAGCCAACATTGCTTAAAGTGCAAATGAATCTCAAACATTTTGCTTTGCTTGTCGCTTTCTAGGCAATACCTAGTATCTAGAATATGCTAAAGTATACTGAAACCCAGTAATTTATTTCAACATCTTAAAGTGGTCCATTAATGCTGCTGTACATGTCATGTGATGAAATCCCTAGTATCTCATTGGTGCAGCCCTCCCCCATATGCAAGCACATGCAATACCCATTTCTGCTGTTGACAAAGTAGCGTTTCATAAAAAAAATTTTTTTTGCAGTAAATGTAAACAACATTACCACTCAGATTAGACATTCCAATATATAAGTAAACATATTTAAACATATATTAAATAAATAGTATAAATATATATATATATAAAAATTAGGTCTGGGTATCGATTAAAAAAAGTAAGTAATTAATCACAACATTTTCTGTAATTAATCACAATACATATTTTACATGTGGTAGAATCACTTAAATAAAGCATTAATCACAATTAAGTATATTTTTTATAAAAAATATTGTGACATCTTGTGAACGGTAAACAGAACTACAGGGTAGTCATTCCCATCAATTACATGCAGCAATATTATAAACAACAAAGCTTTATGGGTCCAATCTTAATGTTCCCCCTAAACCCTAAGCCCTGAACCCTCGTAGACTTATTTGAAGTCACCTGGTAAGTGGACGTATTCAGCATTAGCTATTAAACGTCGGACACCCAGCCCTTGGTAGAATGAACGAAATGACATATTATTTAATTTTGCTGAACAAGATTCAAAGATCCTAGTGAGTGGATCAATACTTCCCATCACTAACTCACAATAGCTGTTACAACAGTAAGTGGTTAGAACCGAGGCTATAGTGTTTGTGTTTGTGATTCACGCAAAAAAAGGTGCTGTGTTAATTGCGTAAATTTTTTTTTGCATTTCAAATTAATCACAAAGATTAACACGTTAACTCCCCCAGCCTTAATATATATATATATATATATATATATTTATTTATGTATATATATATATATATATACAGTACCAGGCATAAGTCTGGACAGCTCTTACCAGGCACTTTGTGACAGCCATTGTTTTACTGTGTTTTGTAAGAAAGCTATTTATCCAGCTTTTGTCCTGTGTTACATTTTGGCTATGCCTCAATGCTCATCGTTACTGTTGCTGCGCTCTCATTCATAGTGTACCTCTCAAGTCTGTGAAACGTTCCCCTGATGACCTCTTAGTCACCCCATAGCCCATCAAAAATAAATGAATTATGCATGGACCTGCCGGTGACACGTTCATAATATTATCTGCCGTATTGAACAGGTCAAATCAGCGGTCAGGCGGTTGACACTTCCTTGTGTTGTTTTCACATTATCTAGGAGGGAACCCTGGGTGTTTGTGTTCTTGGAGGTGAATTATTCAGCCGTTGATTGTTTGGCTCTTTTGTGTTTCATTGCACCACAGTTGAAAAGGACAGTCTGTCTCACTCTAACGTGACCCTGTTTAACTTCCTCCTCTACTCTCATCCTTTTTCATCTCATCCCCTCTTATTCTGAAACCCCAAGGGACAAGCAACAACAGTGTTGAGCACAGTGGATAGGATAAACTCCCTATAAAGGGGCTGAAAATGAGGAAGAAACCTAGAGAGGAATCAGGCTCGGAGGGCTGATCAGTCCTCTCCTGGCTGTGCCAGGTAAAAGTACAAGTTATAACAATTAAGGAATGCATGTGGGCGGTGTCCAGAGTTTATAAAAACCTAATCCAGGTCAGATTGCTTTTGTTTAGAAGCATTACTTGTTTGTCTTCTAGCAGAATCCACAAGAGGCCTTACTCCAAACATTCTACTGTCCCCAGAAACTACTGATTTCTCTACGCTTGGCCCAAACCCCGGATCATAGACCTAAGTATTGAGTCTGTCCCTGGATTAGTGATTTTATGTTTGTGTTGTAGGGTATTTTAATGTTCCAGAGTGTTGGACCAGAAAACAATAGATTGCTAAATTCTAATACCCAAAACGAGTGGTGATGTTCTATCTCTGAGACCTTTAATTCATAAATGTTTTATGCTATTGCTTTAGACACATAAAAAAAACATTACCTGGTCATAAAGATAATGCTGCAGCTTTAAGTTGATGAAGACGGAAGGTCAGGTTGGCCTTCAGAGTGTGAGATGATTTGTTGACAAGGACACAAGCAGACATGTCAGGCGGTTGGAAGGAAAATCAAGTATATTTTCACAAAAAAACCTACTGTTGTATCAGTTTTGCTTCACAGTGTGCTATGAAATAATTGATTACAGGAATCAGATTTCACATAATTAATATATAAAGTTTAAACAAAAAAACGTTTCAGTAGACAGACCATATATGGCTAAACTTCAAGATGATGAACTGACATGAGAACTCAGGATAGGCGCTTCATTGAACTTAAGCAGACATACTCCCTTGATAAGACTCAATGGATTCCTGCAAACACTTTATTTGTCACAGAACGACCTGCCGAATGACCTCACTCAATGATGAAGTCACTGTCCATTTCAGCTTACAAAACAGTATAAAGTAATAGGTCAGAGCGTTATATTGGATCGTAAAGTATGAATTAGAAAAGTCACTCCGCAAACGACTTATGACTTCCATGGCGGGACACCCAACAAAACTCCCTGCTGGTAGTGCTCCCAGCTTGAGCAATGACTCCCCTGAAATGTACCCTGAATCTCCCTGCTCCTCCTCTCACTCTGCATGCATTATTAGATTACGGTGTTTGCCTTTGGAGCAGCAAGGACAACTGCTACTAGCTACCTAACCGAAGCAATGCTTAAACCCTACATCTTACAGCCCAAGTTCTTTGTTTTGCCACCTCTGGTCCCCTGGCTCCCTCCAACCAGTCAAAGCTCTTCTTTGTCCTGGTTGGGTAAGAGGACTCTGCTCCCTCCGCCCAGTCAAAGCTATTCTCTGTCCTGGCATCAATGACGTGGAACCGGCTTCCTCTGGAGCTCATTTTCAGAACCTTTCTACCTTTTTAAAGTATCTACCCAGCATCGGGTGTCAACCCCCCCCCCCTGACTCTGATGATATCTCTTCTGTTGAATGAATTCATTTGCATCTGCGGTTGTTCCAGTCAGCTGTCACTCTGATGTATTGCTCAAATATCTCTCATGGTTTAATCCCATGATGTTACTGTAAGAGAAGATCTTAGTAAAACAGTTTGTGTTGCAAACAGGATGTAGGATAGAGTTTTGCAACAATCACAGAGACACATTCAGGGCTTGTTTCAATGAGAGGTGGGTGGTGTGAACAATGAACATTCAGATACTACCTCAGAGGCCAAGACTAGGTGTGTTTTTAAAAGGTCAGCCGGTTTCTTTGCAATGGTCTAGTAGCAGAATTTGGAGTGGACCCAGTGTACTGTTAGAAGACCGAGTTCAGAAGGTTCCTTTGATAGAGAAGACAAATGCTTTGGGACTGGAAGGTTACATCTGTCATGTTTACCAAAATGGTCTCCTTGTAATTGCCTTTTTCTCTCCCTGTACTGCAACGGAATTCATGTAATTACAAATACCATAAATACAATGCTGACTGGATTAAAACCAATGAGATGTTCAAGTGAATTTGGGGCCGAATCAATATTTTGGCCGTTATCTTAAATTCCTACACTTTCATAGCAGTTTATCTGATTGGAGTACCACAAAAATTGCATGACCTACCGATTCACTGATACACAAATATATCTGGGGCATGGCCAGATAAAAATTAAAACATTGCAAGTGGCAGTTTTCAGTATTTCCTTTAAGGTTCTTGTTCGGCTCGCAGCCAATCATTTATGCCCCATATTCCCCGTGTTTTGTGTCTCCAAGACAGTTTGGAGTCACTCTCAGCATTGGCTCCCAATGTGAATGGTAGTGGAAGGGTTCTGTGTTCAGCCTGCGGGAGTCACAGGAGGCCGGTGAGGGGAGGACGACTCAGAGTTATGCCTGGAATGGTGGTATGATACGTCATCAAACACATCGCAAACAAATGTGGGATTTGTTTGACATTACGTCCCTGGCCAGCAGTGGTGTCTCGGAAGCCTTCCAGATTGCAATAAAGTTAATTTCTGATTGAGCTGATGTACGCCAGTCCATCCAGGACCCAGCAAGTTTTTCTGTCTTGGCTAAAAAGCCTGATTTCCCCTCAGACAATTTTGCATTGCAATGTTGGTCATTAGGGTAAATTGATTAGACGCCGTGTCTAAAATGTGGATGTGTTTCGTGTAGCGCAATTAAGTGTCCAGTCACTGTGACCATTATACTCTAATATCCAACTACCTCTACCGTCTGCCTCGTTGTCCCTTTTAGGCAAATTTACCAGTTTTTTTGTGTTCATGCGAATTTGCATTTTCTTTAAATAACATATAAAATAAATAATGGCATAACATTGCCTTTGGATTTCAACAGTTTCCTCACTAGGGGTTGTATAGAGTCTACTTGACAAAATCAAGCTGTTTTTGGTTCTCGACAAATCCATTTGTGTCATTGGGACTTCCTGTTATTGTAGGATTTATCAGCCGTGGACCTCAGATTAGAGCATTTTGTTACCTTAGATGGTCATTGGGGTAGTTGAGATGGACAGAGTCTCCCTTATGGGTTAGTTTGTGTGTATCTATACGTGTACATTGGATCACTGCGAACCTCAGTCTCCTGTCACACACCCTCACGTTGTTTTTACTAAGTGAGGACAAGCAATTAAGAACCTTAAATGACATTTTTCATAACCCCTGTGCCCAAACCCTAATCAAAACCTTAGTAACCTAACATGTATGATCTTCTTCAGGATTTGATTGACATTGGTAAGGAAAGGGGGGGTTTCGTGGGATGAATAGAAGAAGGGGTCAGAGTTTCAGCCAGGCCGGATTTAACCCTCCATCGCCTACCCCTAACCCCTTAGTTTTAACCCTTGCCCATAATTTTAACCCTAACCCATAGTTTTAACACTAACCCCTACAGGTAACCCTAAACCCTAGTTTTATTCCTAAACCCTTAATTTTTAACCCTAAACTCTTAGTCTGAATAAGCTTCTTTTAAAAAATAGCCCCCGCCAAATGTCCTTATGTTGCCTGATTGTCCTAAATAAGGTTGTCAAACCTTAACACACACGTACACACACACAGTGCAAGGTCCTGTTTTGAAGTAGCAGCCAGACATTTGATTAGCAGCCAGACACAACTCCCAGAAAACTCTCCCGGACTTCCTCCTCAGCCTGTTCAGCTGATCAAACTAAATGTGGAATGAAACTCTCCAGGGGAATCGTCTTTGTAATTCACCACTTTGTTGTATGTATGGTAGATACTGCAGCGTTTGCAGTTTACAAGACAAACAAATCTTTATCAGATACTATTTATAACCTGAGTTTTGCAAACAGGACCAGAGATATCCACAATTAGAACTGGAGCACAGAGATATAGTGTAGCGGAAATAGCACAGCTCCTAGGGAGGTCCCTCTGAAGCGTTTACTGTAATGACTGTGGCTAGGGAATTCAAGAGACATAAGATAGTGTATACCTTTAGGGTATAATAAGTCTAAGTGTACGTTTGACACACACACACACAGTCAGTCAATTATTTTTTGCAAGGAGTTAGTTAGTCACCTATTTTACCTCTGACATCTGCTGAAGCCCAAACGTGTCACTAAGGATGGGATTCATTCCAACCCTACATAGGAATGTTTATCCACTGGGCTTATATTATTCATCCCGGGCCCAAACTTCTAATTCAAGTCAAAACTATCGTGGGTACAGAAAGTCAGAGTAATTGCCAACCACCTTCCAGATGAAAAACCAAGCTAATTGGCTCCCATCTGTTAGCAAGTTTCAACAGCTTTCATACTCTTGGTCTTTGCTAGACAATTGG
The DNA here is from genome assembly GCA_016801125.1 of Novumbra hubbsi. Taxonomy (NCBI): domain Eukaryota; kingdom Metazoa; phylum Chordata; class Actinopteri; order Esociformes; family Umbridae; genus Novumbra; species Novumbra hubbsi. The sequence continues at coordinate 3,870 of JACXGK010010443.1, read as the reverse complement.
GTCACTGTAATTCTAAATCAAATCCATGTCAGTCCCAATATTTGTTTGGAAACCCAAGCAGTTGGGCCTGGTTTAACACCGCCTGGCTGTGCCCGGTTGGGTTAGCGACATGTTCAACACTGGCTAACGTACCTATGGTGACTTCCTCTGTGTTGACAAGAAGGAATGTGCTGATATGTAGTATGTTTACAGTGAACTGAAGGGATGCTGTGAATCGCATAGTGAGGTGTTCTCTTATGACATTGCCGTAGTTCAACCCGGTACATTGTGAATAGTTTCCCAGCCTGCATCAGGGGGTGTTTTGCTTCTTGCTCTGGTTTCTTTATGTTCATGTGGTTGAGGTGGGCAGAGAGAGTTAAGACTGTCTAACCACACGTTCACTCAGAAGCCCTTCAACCCCATCTCCCTCTCTCCCTCTATCCCTCTCTCCTTTCATTTTCAGGTATGTGGGGTAGTGGGAGTGTGTGTGTATAGTAAAAAGTAAATGCTGGAAAAGGGACGCGGCCAATACATAAACTTTAATGAACTCAACATTTGTTTTTGTACATTTGACATTTGAAAAAATTTTGTCACCTCAGACAGGGGTGTTTTTTGGATTGGGGTTAGGGTGTTGTAGTCATGAGGAGGATGTTTGACTAGTAGTTTACATATTTACATTTTGGTCATTTAGCAGATTATTCCAAATGACTTCCTGTGTAGGTGGCTTACAATGACAGTAGTCTGGGTGTTTTTAGTTGTGTACATAACGATATCACAGGGAAATTAGTGTCCCAAAACGGGCGGTTAAATCTAAACAATTTTACAAACAGGGACATTTTAAACTGGTTATGTTAAGGGTAAGAGGATGCATTTCTAGTACCGACGACGGTAGAAGAACATGCGTGTGTGGGTTTGTGTGCAAGTGTGTGTATTTTACCACACTAGGGCCTCTGTGTGTCTTTGTTTTTAAACACACATTCCTAGACACACATGTGCATGTGCTATAAATAGGTAACCATGACAGTCGACCTTGTTGGGTGGGGCCCTTAACATCTGCTTCCTATGCTGGAATACTGAACAGTAGAGGTGTTACAGTTAGATGCAGACACAGATTAATCCTTCTTCGTGAATGTGTTCAGGACTGATGGGGGAATGGGTTCAGGACCGATGGGGGAATGGGTTCAGGACCGATGGGGGAATGGGTTCAGGACCGATGGGGGAATGGGTTCAGGACCGATGGGGGAATGGGTTCAGGACCGATGGGGGAATGGGTTCAGGACCGATGGGGGAATGGGTTCAGGACCGATGGGGGAATGGGTTCAGGACCGATGGGGGAATGGGTTCAGGACTGATATGTGAATGGGTTCAGGACTGATGTGTCCAGGCCTTCAGGAGGGACTTTCCTGGATTGTTGGACAGAGCATCTCGCTGTGACGTCCATGTTGGGTTGATACGGTGAAGAGGCTGATGAAACTAACTGCAACAGCCTGAGAATTGAACAGCCAGGACACATACATGCACATACATGCACATACATGCACATATATACACATACATGCACACAGACCTCTCTTTGCTCTTGTATTGATAGTAAATATGTGCATTCAAATACAAATTCACATCATGATTTCCAGGTTCACTTAGTAAACTGTGTTTTCGAAGGTTTAGAAGTTAGTACTACTATCAAACGTTTGGAAGTTAGCATTACTGTAGGTAGTACCGCAGTGAGAGGTGTAGTAGAAAATCACTACAGCGAGAGGTTTGATAGATTGTACTACAATCATAGGTTTGGCAGCTAGTACTACAGTGGGATGTTTGTAGAAGGACAGGTTTATTAACCAGTTAGTTACAGATCAGGGATGCAGTGTCAGGGGGGATTTGGAAAGTGGAATATGTTTGTCTGGAAAAAGTACAATCTTTTCCATAATGTTCCAGGGCAGGGCTGGGACTTGAGGCTGGCTCTGAATGCCTCATAGGGTACTTCATGGAAAACCATTTAACAGTTATAATGGCAACATGGTTTAGCTGTGAGCCCTGCCCTGTTACGGCCACTGGCCCTGTTACGGCCACTGGCCCTGTTACGGCCACTGGCCCTGTTACGGCCACTGGCCCTGTTACGGCCACTGGCCCTGTTACGGCCACTTAACCCTTTCTCTCTTTCCCCAGGATAAATAGCATGGGTCGGTGTAGAGCTTAAGAAGAAACAGTGAACATGTCATTCTTCCGGCCGGACTTTGCTAAGAATAAAGAGAGAGGTGATCGAAATGTCTCTGTTGCCTTTGGTTAAACACACACGTTGTTGTTAATTAACAATATTACCATCTATTGGTTCAAAAATGATAAATACTTTTATTTTATTTGTTTGTCATCTTTTCCACCCCCAAACACGTCCCTCCCTCACCTTGTCTTGGTTCTTCTCAGAGTTGGAAAGGAGACTTCGGGCAAATGACAGAGAATATAACCTCTCCTTCAAGTACGCTGTGAGTTCAATTGAATGTGTGTGTGCCTGTGTGTGTGTGTGTGTGTGTGTGCATGTGTGTGTGCCCGTTTGTGTGTGTGTGTGTGTGAGAAACATTGATGTTGTAGGGAAAACACTAGAAAAGATACACGTTGTCTAGAATATCGTTGTCAGTATTTCCAGTAATGTAATGAATAAGGTCCTTAAAGAATCATGACACTAAGACCTTCACGTTGAGGGAACCCTGTGGCGTCTCGATGCCTGGGTTCTGCTAGGGTTCGTACACGGTGTGACTCATTTTCCCCTGCGTCCCCCAACCAGACAAATGCCATTAAGACGTCCAAGTACAACGTGTTCACCTTCCTGCCTCTCAACCTCTTTGAACAGTTCCAGAGAATTGCCAATGCTTACTTCCTCATTCTGCTGCTACTCCAAGTGAGTGTAACACACACACACACACACACGCGGTGTACAGGCTTGCACACACACATCTTACATACTTGTTGGTGAAACAACACAGGATGTGACAGAGTGAAGTACATTAGGGCAGGCTGGCCCTCATCGTCTCAGATCTTGTTCTGCGGTCCAGGTCTTCCCACCGTGAGTGACCGACTTATTTAGCGACGATGGAGTCACTCAGTTGGCGTTTGACTTCAAAACAGTTAGGGTTAGAGAAAGGTAATATAAAGGTTAGGGGAGGGACAGGAGCAAACACTCAACATTGAGGCAACCATCGTCATCAGTCGTGTCACAGGGGCAGATCTGCTTACCCAGCCAGATTCCTTGAGAGGAAAGACAATGTGCTGCATGCAGATTAAGACTTTCAGGAAGTGAGAAACTCTGAACGTAAAGTTGATCCACTGTGCGTCTTTCGTTGGGGTTTACAAACAACACACACTAGACCTAGAGTAAACACAGCTCAAAATATTTAGAGACAACCAGGGACACTTATTGAAGAGTTTGTCCAACAATATAATATCAATGCCAGCTGTTCCTTATTAATTATTATAATGACCTGCTGTGAACATGGATTACTCGTATGAACATGAAATCTTTTGTATGAATGTTGTGGAAGTGTTTGTTGAATGTCATGTCTTTGTTGTGTCTGTGTTGTGCTGTGTTGTGTCTGTGCTGCGGTAGTTGATTCCCGCCATATCCTCTCTGTCCTGGTTCACGACCGTGGTTCCCCTGGTCCTGGTGCTGTCTGTGACCGCTGCCAAAGACGCTACGGATGACATAGTGAGTATTAACAGGGGATATTGAACTACAGGTAACATAGTGAGTATTAACAGGGGATATTGAACTACAGGTAACATAGTGAGTATTAACAGGGGATATTGAACTACAGGTAACATAGTGAGTATTAACAGGGGATATTGAACTACAGGTAACATAGTGAGTATTAACAGGGGATATTGAACTACAGGTAACAT
>JACXGK010010442.1:7328-18029 GCA_016801125.1 Novumbra hubbsi | reverse complement strand
CATACACACACACAGAGTACAGACACACACACAGAGTACAGACACACACACAGAGTACATACACACACACAGAGTACAGACACACACACACAGAGTACATACACACACACAGAGTACATACACACACACAGAGTACAGACACACACACACAGAGTACATACACACACACACCAGCCTTTGACCTGCCCGCCTGTCAGCACACCAAAGGCTTCTTTGTCCCTTTGATAGCCTGCCCCAGCCTCCACGGGAGGGTGTCTACCTAACAAGCCAAGCCCATGCCGTGAGCCCCGAGCTGGGGAAGGCTGAGAACAATGTCCCCCTCCTGCACCCAGCCGCGGAGGAGGACCGTTCACAGGAACCTCTAATGAGATCCCTGTCTCCTTTCCAGTCAAGTCTTTTCAAATCTCAGACCCAAACCCTCATCCTTGCTCTCTCTCACACACAGGCACAGCCCTCATCCCTCTCCTCCCCCCATCCTCCTCATATCACATTTCCTTCCTCACAAACATTTGCAAGGATCCATTTGTTTACCAGCACTCAGCCTAAAAGCACCAAGGAGGACAAAGGAAGATTATTATTGAGACGTACTTTCTGTCTGCAGTTGGAATAGCCAACTCAGGCAGAACAAGTAGACCTCTCTATTAATCCTCTACCAATTATTTCATGACAAGCATCCAAAGATTACGAGTATTTACAGGAAAGTTATGACATGCCAATGATGCTCATCCCATATGTATGTCTGTCTCGACCAGAGACCGCGGCGAACAGCGGGAGAGAAATCCTCCTCAAGTCAAACCATTTCTCCTCCTCATCCTACATCTCTTTCATGTCATCCAACTTTTCTTCAGTGTTCTGTTTCATTTTCTACTCTTCGATAGACAGAGAAATTGTCTACTTTCCAAGAGGCATGTTCAGTGTCGACTCGTTACATTTTATGACTCTCAAAACCTCAGAAAATTATTTTTTTCTTAAGTGAGGTCAGAATATTATGTTGTTAGTGACGGATGTCTTTGTCAACATGTGAAAAATGCGGTGGGTGTTGTAAAGAATGAGCCAGAGTGGAGAGCCAGGTGATTTCCCCTGGGTTTGTAAGGGGTTAATTACTTGGTCCAGACTCAAACTCCAAACAGGGTTCAAATAGTATTGGATATCTTTCAAATACTTGTAGTGTTACACTGGGCCTGACCACAATGCCACATTCGATAGCGTTGCACTATATAGGACCATTCAATAAGTTCCTGGTGACAAGATCACTGAAAGCACAGCTAAAGTATTAGAAAGATATCATGTAGGCTAGATTTTGAGGCTAGACCCTGGTCTGAGAGGTATTTCAGAAGAGGAGGGACAGGAAACACTCCTTGTTCCACTGCTGCCTCAGCCAACCGGTTTCCGGTTAGAAGCCAAAGTAATGCATGTTCCTCCGCTGATGCTTTGAAGCTACGGTTGATATCACATAGGATACACACGCACCAAGGACATCACGTCCGTAGCCTAAGGAAGGGTAAACTTAGAGAAGTATTCCCAGGAGCGGGTCGAGGCCGGCGTATTAGTAGGTTGGACCATATCGTCAGCAATCACAACTCTCAAACCCTTGCATGAACTGAACAAGGAGAAAGACTTCCCCAACCCTCCAAACCTTCTCGATCAACCTTATCCTTTCTACCCTCATGTGTTGCTCTTCCCTCCGCCTCACTCCTTCCTCCTCCACAGAGCCTACAGGCCTGTACACGATGCATCAAGGCCCTCCGCATCACTCCTTCCTCCTCCACAGAGCCTACAGGCCTGTACACGATGCATCAAGGCCCCCCGCTAAATGACGTTCCCACCAACTGGATGCGAACGGTGAAACCGGGTAAGCGCAGGTCAAAGTCATTTCCCATGGGCACTGGGAGCATGGCACGGGGATCGGATCCCCCCTCTGGATCCCTAAAATAGCATCTCTGAAACCGCTGAAGCTTGCGGGGCAATAGTCAAGTCGGTCTCATCGCAAACGCTAATGAGTTTGTATACTGCGGGGAGGTTTTCCGACTGGCAGCTCAGCTTGGCTGAATCATCCTCTCCAGTAGGAGGACAACATCAAATTGCTCATCGATGAGTCACAACTTCTGATGAAATCTGACACGGCTTTACCCATCCATCACAGGGTCCGTCCTCAACTCCTCCATCGCCGTCTGGTTTGGGTCTGCCTCCACCAGCTGCAGGGGTAAAATGGAACCCTTTGCCTGCATTCGGCCATTGCGGTTGGTTGATGTCCCATTGGATGACGCCCGGCAATGTGGGTGGATTGATTTCTTGCCTGTCCGAGGCCTCCCCCGGATAGGGGTACTGTTAGGCCCTGTCCGTGGCCTCCCCCGGATAGGGCCACTGTTAGGCCCTGTCCGAGGCCTCCCCCGGATAGGGCCACAGTGTCATTGGAACCCTTGTGGACTGCAACTCTGTTCTCTCTACATCCAGATATACTGATACTGTAAGTGGGTACATCCACCGTTCATCCATGTAGTATGTAAAATGTGTGCGCTCATATCGTATTTTAAGTCATCATCCTATGTGTTCACCAATCATTTGTATGTAAATGTAGGTCAACTGTGTGTTCATTTTGTGTATTTTGTCTTTATATGTGCTTCGAAAATATATATATAAAAGGTGATTCTGACTTTCCCCAACTCTTCTAACTTTCCCTCTCTAACTCTCTCCCCCTTCCCACCTCCCCTCTCAAGTCTCTCCTTCCTGTTTTTCATCTCCACATTTTCCCATCCTTTCTTCCTCATGGGATTAGCGCAGCAGGCAAGCAGCATTCCTCCGCTCCATCTCATTGTGTGCCACCCTCTCTGCCCCAGCGGCCAGCCTCGCAGTTGGGTTGGACACGTCCGTGCAGGTGTCACATCCACTAAACTGAGGCAGCCCATCTCAATGACCCAGGGAACATTCTGAACTGTCCACAGAGCTTCATCTTACGACCGACTGAATATGGTGGCCAAGCATCCTTTATCAGAACCAGAGGGGCATGGTCTGGAGGGACTGAGCGCTGAAGAGCCCAGGAAACCCAGGCTAGGGCTCTCCAACACTGGGCTAAAATAGTCAGGGCAGATCTAAGCTGCACAGCTTGAAAAGCAAATTTTCCATTTGAAGAAATACACACAGAAACACAGAGAAAGACACAGAGATTACCAATCAAATCTAATGAAATGTCATGCCATCAAGGATGACATTCCCCAACACCCCTGTTACTACAGACTGCTCAGTCACTGCCGCCATCAGGAAGAGATGATGGAGGAGAAACAAAGAAAGAAGCATTCAGGTTGAGTATTAGGAGTGGGGGGGTCATGTATTGAAAGGTTCATTTCCCAAACCAGCGAGTGCAGAACGATGGCCTGTCCAACACGCACAACATTGTAAACGCTGCCACACACACACATGCTGACACACACGTACACACTGACACACACATACACGCTGACACACACCCTCTGACACGCATACACACACACACACACTGACGCTGACACACACGTACATGCTGACACACACCCTTTGACATGCATACACACACACTGACGCTGACACACATGTACATGCTGACACACACCCTCTGACACGCATACACACACACACACACTGACACTGACACACACGTTGCCAAAGAAAAGCTCTCCCTGAGGTCACTGATGGTGAAAAGTGCTTTCTTAGCACCTCTCCCATGGAGCTTTGCTGCTGCCTTAACACACTATGGACCACCAATATAAAGGTGGTGTATATCTGTCTAAACGTGTGTGTGTGTGTACATTTGCCGTGCGTTTGCAGATTAATTAGCCAGACAGGGCTTAAACAGAAAGCGGCAAGCCGAAAGATCCCTCTGTGCTTCACCCAGCTCTCAGCTTCTCAGGCTTAGTTTACACAAGAAGGTCATTTTAATCAGGCGAATGCCAGGCTGGCTAATCTGCAGGTCTTTGCTTGAGCATAAACAGAGGATATCCTTGGGCTCAGAGTGGCTCAGATGCCAGTAGTCATGGAAAAGTCATTGAGTGAACCTCACCTCCAGACCAACATCTCTTTCTAGCCTCCTCCCTCCATCTCTCTGGCGCTCTCCCTCCATCTCTCTTTACCTTCCCTCTGTCTCTGAATCCGTCACCATCCCTCCCGCTCCCCTATAGTATTCATAAACCTGGTACATGCCCAAAAACATCCGTATTCCAGCAGGGCAGAGACACAACCAAAAAAACCTTTGGGAACACCTGTCTTATGAAACGAAGATCTCAAACACAGAGACACGCAAAGAGACAAGACACACAGACACACACACAAACACAGAAAAGACATACACACACAGACACACAAAGAGACATACACACACCCATACATAACTTGGCTATCAAGGGGACTTGAATTCCACTTAAATACAACAATACTATCCTGACTATAATTCCAACATTCACCCCAATTTTAATCAAACCCCTTACCCATAAGCTAACATACAATATGTCATTTTCTCATACTGGTCCTCCATGGAAATGAATAGCACAAGCCTGTAACCTACATGCACTACCAACAGAGCCCACATACTGACATTTTCCTGATTAAACCACAGTTTGGAAAACATTCTGTCAACATTACCACATAATCGGTATGTGTGTCAGGTTTTTAGATTGAATCATGTGGATTCCTGAGGGTAAACAGGAGCAACAAACAGGCCTTTCTGTTTTCTAGCCAACAGACTCATGGGTCCATGTGTCAGACAGTCACACTAATGGATGGATTTCCAAACACATAGATCCTGTCCCAACATCTAGACAATGGCCAAACACCCTTACCCTAACCAGACATTTAGACCATGCTCAAACATATAGATCCAGTTCAGATATGTAGACCCTGGCCAAACACCCATACATCTAGACCCTACCAAACACCCAGACATCTAGACCTCGTCCAAACACCAGACATCTTGACCCCGTCCAAACACCCAGACATCTAGACCCCGTCCAAACACCCAGACATCTAGAAGCTGTTACTATTGTAGTAGCATAAGGAAAGGCTCTATTGTGATCCATCTTCAACACAATCTCTGAGTCAACAAGAACATCTATTTATTTCATGATTCATCCGTCACTGAAGTTTGTAAATGGTTGTTTAAAGTCAGCAGATGGTAGAGCTAATAATGAAAAATTACTTGGTGTACCCTTAAGCAAGGTATTTTACTGGAGTTGCTCTGGATTTGTGTCTGCTAAGTTATATAAATGTAAAGAAACCTCAATCATGGATTGCAATTTGGCCTCTAGAATTCCTTTAGGATTTTTCAGGTGAGAAACTATTCAGCAAAAGTGTTATTTTCTTCAAAGTATATAATGTTTACAAATTATCTCTATTCAATAGTTAAAAAATTACAGGTTAAGGTTGTTTAAGGACACAATAAGACTGGTCCGGAAACTGGACCAGGGAACTGGTCCAACTGGACTGGGGAAACCTTCACTGCACAACACAAGCATTGTAGATGTGTCACACTTGCATTCAGGCAGTGAACAAACTGAACGAGGTAGCTGAGCTTTCTGACCAACTCATGAAATTAATTTGGTTGCGCCAGAAAGACATCAACTGTATCAAATTTGTATTGAGAAAACGAGTTTGTGTTGTTACATTTAACTATGTGGACATTATTTACAGAGAAGTTCTATCCTTTTTATTAAGTTATAACCAACTGTCCGGGTTCTCTTGGCATTGGTACAGTTTAGTTAGTCCCAAAATCAGTGCTTTTGGGTGCGTACATTAAGTCATGGTGGCCATTGTTCCGTACCTCCATGCAGTCTAAATTATCTTCCCAACCCTGGGAAGATAAACTCCCAACTATAAATGAAACGTCCATCTACCCGGAGGAAAATAGATCCTGGAGAGGGTGAGTACAGGCCTGGGGTGGAAAAAAAGACACAGACAGTGTAAAAAGTAAGAACATTTATTATTAGAGGGAAATAGACAGAGAGAGAGCGAGAGAAAGAGAGACAGCGAAATAGATTGAGATTGACAGTTGTCAGTGAATGCCTTGTGATGGAACGCCGGGGTGTCTTATGACGCCTTCTCTGTGAGGGGGGGGTGAGAGGGGGGTGTGAGGGGGGTGAGAAGGGCCGGGATGAGGGGGGTGCAAGGTTTTATATGGAACACCTGCCTCCACTTAACCCCTCGCAGGCTTTCTGCTTGAGCTGCCTCTTTCAGGCCTCGCTCGCTGGGCCCTGTCCTGCCTCCATTCATGTGTGGGACATCCCGCAGGCAAAGGGGCCTCGGAGCCAAACGCAAGGCCAAACTCGGGGCCAACTTGGAGCCTGTAGGACCAGGGACTGGCTCTGAGACCAAGCTTGGACTTTGGACTGAGGCAGCCATTTCAAAGCCAGTCAGCCACCGATTCGCATTCATTTCACGCTAGTCCAATTGACCAACACACATTACTGAAGACAACACACACACACACACACTCCCAGCCACAGTCCAACTGGTTGTTATGCCAATCTAGAGCCTCTGTTAGGTCAAGAGTTATTCACATCACATTAAAGAGGACATGGGGTTACTCTATTCAGGACCCACCACAGGCACAGCCCCCCCTCCATTTCCCCACGCCTCATAGAAGATTGTCCCTCACCCCTCACCTCCCAACCAGCTCCCACTCCCCTCTCTCCTGGCCCATCTCCCCTTTCCTTTGACCCACAGCTGCAAGGTCCACTAGTCCAAAACATATCTATCTATGTGATTACCTACGTCATCAGGAGGCAACAGGCCCTGTCCCTGATAATGGCTTCCTTTTTCTTTTGGGGGCAAACACCAATAGTGAGGGACACTCCCCACTGGGCTCTGTAGTTCCTCGCATCGTTGACTAGCTCAAGTGCCCCAGCTGCTTCCAATGCTCTGTGAATCACTATTCGTTTCCCCCGAAAAACCCTTCAAAAACACAGAGAATGCAGTCATACGGTTTTAGCTGATGTTGGGAATGAGTTCATAACTCGCCTTGTCATAGAATAGGTGCAAAAAAAAAGCCAAGACAGCGCTTTTCAAAAAATGACATACTTTCTCGGTTCCAGGATCCTCTCACCTTCCAGAAAGGAAACAATCAGTCTGGCTTGTGGTCAAAGAGCAGCATTATTCATTTCCTGGCAGGTCCAGAAATAGAAAGACCCAGTAATCGGGTTGACTCAGGGGCTTTCACGTTGAGTTACACAATTACACTCCAGTAGTTAGAGTAGTACAACCCTATGTAGTACTGAATGTTTTAAAGTGACACCAAATGAAACCTACCTGGACACTTTGGTAATTATTTCAACACATCCCGGGTTTTAGCTACGTAATTGAAAATATTTCTTATTTTTTTGAAGAGCTAATGTCAGTATGCTCTCCTTTTTCCAGAACCGGATGATGTAAGAGCAGTTACCTGGGGACAGGTTTGATTTACAGCCTTTAGTGGCATGAGGTAAGTGAGGTTTGACATAACCATGACAACTGTACACTGTTTATTCACCGGCCAATCGGTGTAACCACCGACGTCTGGTGACCGAGGGCGGGAGGAAGGGATGGAAAGCCTCCCGAATCTCCCCCTTATCCCAGCTTTGATAGACGGGGCTCCTAAAATAACTCCCACTAAGGTGACCGCTTCCTGTTCACAGGCAGGAAGGGAGCAGAGAAAAGAGAAAAGGAAAGAGAGAAGCGAGAAGCAAGATTTGAAAGAGGGATATAAGTAAAGAGACGGGGCTATGCAGAGAAGTCAGAGGATCTGGGACGGTTCTGGCACTTAACCTTCATGCCTGTTTGATTCACCAAACCAGACAAAGGGGGGTTAGAGATGCTTTACTACTATTTCTAGTCACTCCTGTATTGCCTGTTTCGGTGCTTTTCCTAAAAAAAAAGAAGGGCTACACACAAACACACACACACACACAAACCTTTATCGCCAGACAACAATTATGCCATATCTGGCATCATGTTTAGTTAGCATTTATTGTCCTCTGTTCACTGTTACTCTGCAGACACAGGCATTACTTTCCTGTTATCCTGAATCTTAGGTTCTGCTTTAGTCTATGATAAGCTGATAGCAGGGTCTCCACAAAGCAGTGCGGTCGTTGACACAAAAGCTGCTTTTCTGCTCAGGAGGCCGATAGCTCGTCTGGTCTCAGTGGAGGAGAAATATGTTGCTGTGGCATAAGTCTTGGCTCAGCTTCCTGGGCCGAGGTTAAAATGACTTTACCTTCTGAGGGGCGGAGCCACGCGGCCTGTGGAGAGGTTAGGCCTGGACGGCCCCCGAGCTGCCAAACCATTCTGTCGGTATCTTCATTTCTTTGGGACTCTACATCATTCTGTGGAAGAGGCCAGGTCCTCATGGGAACCACCCCACAGTAGGAGTTCAAACCTGGGCTTGGCAGACCTTGTCTGTCCTCTGGATTCATGTTGGGGTTACAAGTGCATACCGGAGATAGTGTTTACAACAATCACTACAATCCTGTTTGGCTTGGAGGCTGGAAATCAATGTGTAATGGTACTGTAGACAGTTGTGTGTGCGTGTGTGTGTGAGAGAGAGAGAGAAAGAGAGTGAGTTAGAGGAAAGAGAGAGACACAAAGAGACCTGTTGCCATGAAAGAAGGGTAACCAACGTAGCAAAAACAACATTATGAACTTTACAAATATTTCTCTATTTATATTCCCCACTTTAAATATTTGCACATTGCTACAACACTGCGCGTATTCCACGTTTGAAAGGTTGTTAAACTTTTGCATGGGAAATGTTGTTGCATACTTTTGGATGTTTAATGTTTTCCTACTAGCTTGTTACATTTGCTATGTCAATGTAAATAAAACATTCTTATTGTAATAAGGTCACTTTGAATAGAACTGAGAGACAAAGAGAAAGAGAGACAGACAGGGGGACATTGAATTAAGGCACACGTGGAATTTGAAGTGGAACCCTCAGCAAAATTAGAGAGAGACGGGGTATAAAAATGAATGAAGTGCCTTTTCCCAGGTTAGGAAGGAAACCAGAATTTCCTCTATTACCAGCCTATGAAAAAGTCAAAGACACACACATGTTAGTATGTAAGAGAGCAGCTAAAGACCTAGCACACTGTAATGAAATGAAGATAAGATCAATAGCCAAAAATCTGGCTTCAAATGCTTCCCTAGGTGGGCAGAGTAAAGCCTAGTTCCCCAGACCTGAATCCAATAGAGAACCTCTGGGACGTTATGTATCGGTTTATCGGACGACGCCAAGTAGTGCTACAAATGGTCCAGGATCTCGCTGATGCCCTGATCCAGGTCTGGACACCAGGACACCATCCGCCGTCTCATCAGGAGCATGCCCAGACATTGGCAGGAGTGCATACAGGCATTTGGGGGCCATTCACTGTACTGATTCACATTATGAATTGCCATAATAAAATTCACGCAAGTTGGAACAGTGTGATTTCAATTGTTTACTTTGATATTTGGTGTGAAAATGAATCCAGTCCTAAATAGACTAGTAATTTTGGTTTCCATTGACCATTGTAACTTCATTTTGTTCTCAACAAATAAAAGCATTTACAGCGAAAGATTTTAATCTGTAATATATTTCCTTCATCGAGAGCCAATCTGTGATTTGAGTGTTTCCATAATTTTTTGGAGCATTGTACATATAAATGTTTTCTCCAATCAGTACAATGTTGGCTAAATAGCATGTATTTCATACAGTTTCTTTATTAAATAGCTAAAGAACTATAAGAATAAATAATACTTTTGGCTTTTGTGAGAGCAAACACTTTACAGTAACGTTACATTAAAAGACTCTTTGGTGTAGTTTAGTAAACATTGTACTGTGTTGACTAACAAAGCTCTGTCTTAATACTTTTTTTAAGCAAGCATGAGGAATAATGAGTACTGCTGGTAAAAAGTCCCAACAACTAAAATTGTTTTCTTTTTCCACCCATTCATCCAGGAATGTCAAAAAGGTAGGCTGTGAAACTTTCTAATTGGTTCACCAGTCAAGTCACCTTGAGGTCACAGCATTTAGAGCGTAGTGCAAGGAAAAAACTTCACTCACACCTACAGTGTCAATCCACAAAGTTTTATGCATGGATTGTGTGCAACTTGTTTCAAGTGATGAGGAACCAGGCTGACAGTGGTAGACAAAGTCAAATGTCAGTATATTTTTGTGTTTACAGTGTCCAGGAATTTTGACAATGTTGTTTTTATAATAGAACAGATCTTAATTATATAGCTATACATGCTCCTGTTGACACAATCCTAAGTTTAAAAAGTTGTTTTATGTCTGTCTTGGGAGTTTTCTGTATTGATTAAAGTCAGCGAAAAGCAGAAGCGGTTGTTTTCCCGAGTTTTAATTTAACATTTCAATCCTAAAGGCAAATAAGCATTAAAGATACATTGTCATGTTTCATCAAGAGATCATGTATTCCACTTACACACTTTCATGCTAATTATAATACTCTTGTTTTTTTGGGGGGGGCCGGGGTTGACTTATGACCTCAGTATTTCTGTAGCGCAAGAAAATGCCATGGTAGGAGTTGATCAAAACGGACTAGGTCCATGCCATGGTAGGAGTTGATCAAAACGGACTAGGTCCATGCCATGGTAGGAGTTGATCAAAACGGACTAGGTCCATGCCATGGTAGGAGTTGATCAAAACGGACTAGGTCCATGCCATGGTAGGAGTTGATCAAAACGGACTAGGTCCATGCCATGGTAGGA
>JACXGK010010441.1:0-17935 GCA_016801125.1 Novumbra hubbsi | reverse complement strand
GTCCAAGCCAAGTCGGAAGCACCCGCCCCATCAGGGACTCCACTCACACTGTCTTAGTCCAAGCCAAGTCGGAAAACACCCGCCCCATCAGGGACTCCACTCATACTGTCTTAGTCCAAGCCAAGACGGAAACACCCGTCCAAGCCAAGTCGGTAACACCCGCCCCATCAGGGACTCCACTCACACTGTCTTAGTCCAAGCCAAGACGGAAACACCCGTCCAAGCCAAGTCGGTAGCACCCGCCCCATCAGGGACTCCACTCACACTGTCTTAGTCCAAGCCAAGACGGAAACACCCGTCCAAGCCAAGTCGGTAGCACCCGCCCCATCTGGGACTCCACTCACACTGTCTTAGTCCAAGCCAAGACGGAAACACCCTAAGCACCTTCAACAACACATTACATCTCACATTATTCTTCTCCAAAACAATGTATTTGTTCGCGCTTGGATGAACTTGCAATTTAGTTGAGACTCCCCTGATACCCAGTGCCCTTGCCAAGGTTCTTCACGTCAGATCATTAGTAATAGTGTATTACTTTAAATCCCCTTGGAAAATGATGGGATCCATTGACACAGACTCCCTCAATATGTATGTTGTTTTTCTCTGGCTATCAATCTGACAAAATTCATGAAATTGTTAAGATACAAACACGTTTTACTACATGCAATCAAATATAGTAATATGAAATGTTTTTTTTTCTCATAACTTTTGTGGGGATGAATTCAGATTATTTGCTTGCAACTAGGTGTATTTTGACCTGTATATCTGAACTCATAACCCTGCCTTTTATTACACACTGTGAACCGTCACTTACACACACAGACAGACCCCTGATTTATGCTACAGTCCGAATGGCTAGCTCACTCTGAACCAGGATGGAAACACACACTACCAGGCCCGGGCAGACATACTTGCACAGATGAGCACTGATTCAACTGAAATTTGATTCCTTACTTGATAATCTCTGTGGTATTCATTATTATATTTCTAGATGGTGTTAAAGTTCAATAAATGATTTTGATGTCTAGATGATGATGTTGCAATACAGTATTTTGGTTTTAACTGACACATAGTGACAGACATTTCGTTACCTGTGGGCTTGGTTTATGTATCTGCTGAATGCACAGAAATGCTATGGTCATGGGTATCTGGAAGATTAGCTTTTTTTACTGAGGATTCTTTAAATGTCTATATCCTTAAATGAAATGAGACTTGAAATGAGAGGACCTCATAATTCCCAGCTTTGATCTGTGCTGAAATCTAACTCCCAAAGCTGTCAGCATGGAGATGGAACACCACAGGTGTGGGATGTGTCTGGAAAGATATGTATGTGTGTATATTCACAGTTGAGTATGTAAACGCTCAACTGACACGGAACAGAATGCACAGACTACAGGATGGAATAACATTTACATTTTTACATTTAGCAGATGCTCTTATCCAAATGGACTTATGGTAGTGAGCTTATACATGTGCATATTGTGAAAGCATGCATTATGTTTTGACCATATGTATACTGGGTGTCTTATGTGTATATTTATCAGATTACTAATCTCGTATTATATTCATAGCCTATTTGACTTAACCACCTATAGTAACAGTGGAATTATCACAGAGTTGTGGCCATCATATTTTATATTAACCACCAATAGTAACAGTTGTCACGGCTGTGGTGTGCGGCGGAACCAAACGCAGACATTTATGAAAGAAAAGAGTGAATTTAATCCAATGACAGAAAACAAACTACACGAAACTGCAAACGTAGAAATGAAAGGAGCTGAATGTAGCAGCTAAAAACATATAAACGAAATACAAATAACATGTGGCGTATACACTGAAATTGAATTAAAGTAAAGACAAACCGTGAAGTTGTATACAAACAAACAATAAACCACACCGTGTGTGGCTGTAGCCTAGCCTAAGTAGGCTCCCCAATCAGAGTCAACTGAATGCAGCTGCTCTGACTGGGGAGCCCACAACGGCATAGAGGGCTAGAGGCCTTACTATCAGTCTTGCCCTGAAACGGCCAGGGGCTCGCAGCCAGGGCATGACAACAGTGGAATTATCACAGAATTGTGGCCAGCATATGTTATATTAACCACCTATAGTAACAGTGGAATTATCAGAGTTGTGGCCAGCATATGTTATATTGTGATTTTAGTAGTTTGTTTGACATGCTGGCAGCAATTGATTATACTGCTGGATTACCTCTCTAAAATATTTGTTCAAGTGAATTATTATTCTACAGCAGAATCTAACACAGATGTTGTGGGTGACAGGGCTGGACTCCAGACAGGCCAGTTCAGCACCTGGATGAAAGGTTAACAGAAAATTAACAGTTAAAATAGAACAGGTACCAGGCAGAAATGAGCACTACACTTATCTATTGTTAATCAAAAGCTGTTTCTGATTTCTGTTCCTACCTATTTAACCAATGAATAAAAATCACCAGGATATATATTATCAAAATAATTTGTAGTTCCTGATGCTTGTGTGTTCAATAACAAAATATTGGAAACATAGTCATAGTCATAGTGTAATAGTCATAATTCATATTAAACATTGCATCAAAAACTTGAAAAGTGTATTGTTATACAATTTATTTCTTCCATAGGGTATTTTTAGATCCACTTCAAATCTGTGTTTTAAAAGATTATGCAACGTCATTGTTTTGATAATGTTTAAATATCTTTGGGGCAAGGTGACTTATCAATATGGGCTAAATATAAGCTTTTGTTTTTAAATTGAATGTATTGACAAACATCACCTTATACTGACAAGATTGACACTGTTGTGAAAGGGTGGAGCCAGGTAAAGCTTAAACAAAACACAGACCTTATTTCAAAGCATTTCTAAAATGTCCTTTGTGATGAATGAATGGTGAAATGTCAAAAGAAATTACACTTTGTTAATGCAAAATCATACTATGCATAGTGTTGTAACATTAAAAAGTTTAAAGAAGCAAACCCCCATATCTAAATAATGCAGGAGATTGAAGTTATAAATATGATAGGTGAACTATGTCTTGCAGAAATATATCTTATTGCAGCAAATGGTTTGGCTAAATCTTTGCAGCTGGGTCAAAAAAAAAGATTTTTATCGGTAGTTGCATTGTTCTCAACAAATGTAGTGAACACAGTCCACTCCCCAAAACTAACCAGTGCAGGACTCTATTATATAGCTTGTACCAGTTAACATAATGTTAACAAAACTTCATTTTCAGGTCTATTTCCAAATAGCAATTATCCTATTTATTTTACTCCAGAGCATAATCACAATGTTTTGGGGACTAGCAACTACAATTGGGAAGAGGCAGAATCTACTGACTGTAAATATGCTGAAAATACAACCAATTTGGGGACTCAACTTAAAAGTATAATGTGTATTTTGTCTGCTTTTGCAAGGTGGAAATGTCTCCTTTAAGTCTTGTAGAAGAACAAAGGGCCGTGCAGAGTCACGTCCAGTGTGATTTCTGTTGAAGATCCATTGGGAGTCTTCCTCCCATCCTTTGTTCTCCTCCCTTCTAACAGCACACAGCCGGTGGCCTAAATATCCACCTCTGCCTTCAAGCCTCACTTCGCTCATTCCTCTCCGCACCATTGGATCTGTCCTCTACAGCTACAGTCGAGGTATTAGTACAATAGGGAGAAAGACATGGAGGCCATAGAAATGGAATGACAACAAGGGTAGCTGAGGGGCCAGATTGAGCTCAAATTATTGAATGTAAGAAAATAAGAAGAAATATGTTTTGAACACAAAAAATAAAAGCATGGTTCACAAAAAATATGAAACAATATTCAATTGTATGAAAAGAATATTTAAACGTGGTAAAAGTGTATGCTTAACTATATAAATTGATTTTCGTGTTCAATTGTAACATTTCTTCATTCAAAATGTTGCAATGGTTGCATTGGGAAAGCAGGGCATATAAAGGCCAACATAGAGATTTCTATGTCCAGATAAAGATAACCGTGTTTAAATGAAGAACTGCTGAAAAGTAGCTACTGAAGCTTGTATTCAGCGAAGTACTAGTCTATCCTGAACAAATCCTAATGTCAGCCACATTACTTGGCCGGCTCTGCTTAAGCATTATGGCAACATTTTATTTTGATGGAGTGACCTTCAATACAATATTGATTTCATATCTGGAGGTGATACATTACTCTCACAAAAAAGGAGGGTGTTTGTGTTATCAGTGTGGCTTGTGTAAAATGTATGCTGTCATGTTTTCCTAACCTGCTGAGGATTGAAAAGGATAATTAAACAAGGAAACCTTGTGGGGACATACTGATGGTGACTATGAGAATAAAGGCTAATTCAATGTTATGGGTTAAATGCAGGGAAATAATTTGTAGTTAGTCACAGAAAAATGTGACTATGACTTTTGACTGCGCCTTGTGTCCCCTGACCGTTCTCAAATGTGTGAATGTACATTTGAACTGGGTGGATGAACTCCAGATTAGTTTACATTTTCACCAGATAATAATCTAACTAGAGGATCTTATGTGTGTCACATTTCTATGGGGGGGGATATGACTTGTTAGGACCATTTGTATCTTGACTCTTCAAAATCCTCAAATACTCAAAATCCTTCTACTGTCACCATTTCAAAATGCATAGAAGGACATAACAGGTGGTTAATCTATATGAGGTTCACTATTGTAGCATCAAGCCGGCCACCAGTGTCTAGGTTCGAGCCTTGACTCTAGCTGACGTCAAGTTGAAAAGTCCCATGGGTGATGGGAATTGGCCAGCATTTCCCTGCAAGTGCAGAGGCTTCATCAACCCTCTAGAATCCATTGTGAAATATAGGGTAAAAACTATTGATTGATAAGACATTTCTGAGTAGAGAAAAAACAAGACCAGCTGGCAATAAAACATATAAAGGGATAAGAACCCAGACAAATCTAGAAATATTACAAGAGAACCCCATACTGAAAAGAGAGAGGGCAACTACACTGTATGAATTACCTATTTCCGTCAGTCACTTCCTACCTCTAGGCAGAATTGTAATCTCAATTGGATTTACCAGCATTAATAAAGGATAAACAAATCAATAAATAGATACACATCTCTCCATCCCTCATGGCCTTCTTTCATTCCAGGTTGCTCAATCAGATGAGACAGCTGTCATCTAAATGTGCAAATGTGTTTCTGAATGTCACCCTATTACATATCTAGTGCACTGCTTTTGACCATAGCCCAACGGTTACCGTATAGGGAAAAGGTTGTCATTTAGGTTGAAACCTTACTGTAAACCTCAGTGACAAACACAGCTAAAGGAGGGTGACCTTGTGACACACGAGCGAGCGGGGATGACAGTCATATGCAAATGACAGCAGGTTCCTCAAAGAGCAAAACAGACAGTTGACATGCCCCGGCCGGTGGCGCTTTTAAAGAATCACCACAGAAACAGAACGGTGAGGTTTGGCTGCTTGCTTTTCCAACTATCTGAGAAGCAGAACGTTAAGACTTCTAAATCTTGTCTGCAAAACAATCTGAAGAGAAATCTGGTTTAATAAAATGCAGAGTTGGTATATGTGTGTTCCTAGACAAGATAAAAACAGAATATTAAGATGAATACCCAATTAGAAAGGTTAAACAAATCTGTCTTGTGTGATATTTAAAAAAATAACTGTGGGAAGAATCAATATATACACCCTGCCATGGAATAGTGGTGGAATAATGAACTGATTCTAAAACTAGACTAGTTGGAGAAAGACATTTTGAAATGAAAACCGACATTTGCCGAAATCAATGTCCCGCTAGATATTGTTTTGCAGTGTTCTTTCTTTTAAACATAATCTAGAGAGCGTCACAAAATATAACATTATTTTTGGGAATCATGCTGCATCCTCCAGACAAAAGAGAGGGACAATTTGGCATATTATCAGTGCACAGTTTAAAAGCCAGCATCCGTGGTGGTATGGGGGTGCATTAGTGCACATGGCATGGGTGACCTGCAAATCTGTGAAAGCACCAATAATGCTGAACAATATTTACAGGTTTAGGAGAGACCTATTCTGCCATCCTAACAACTTCAAGGAAGACATTTCAGCATGACAATGCAGCACGTATAACACATTTTTACCGTACACTGTGTAAATTGTTTAGAACAAAATGACTTAACAACGCTCTAGGGAAACCAAAATCACAGAACAACTGAAGGCTGGGTTCAAACTCACACCAAAAATTGACATAAACTAATGAAAACCTAGGCTGTTCCAACTACCACGTAAATGTAATCATGTCAACTCATAATGTAATTCAGTATTGTGTATAGCCCCTGGGGCTATACCCAGTATTGTGTATAGCCCCCCGTGACTGTAAGCACTCCCAACAACGTATGGGCATGCTCCTGATGAGATGGCGGATAGCCATTGTGTATTTTGTTTTTGTCGACATTGGCAGATAACCAAAATGTACCGGGTTAACTGTGCCAAGCTTTGGTTGGGAACAGGTATTCATCAATAATCAATGTCTCTCTTAGCTTGTAAGCAATTCTACACCAAACCTTTCCAGGTGTCTAAGACATTTCTGTGTCCAAGGGTATTCTTCTTGTCACATAACCTCTTTGAACCTGTTATGTGGCAAGGTCTCTGAAAAAGTTGATCAGTCCAGAATTCCTCCACTTCCATGCTCTTTCAACTGTATGCGCCGCAAACATATAAGAGCGCACTGAGAATGCTTTGTATTCATCAACAGACATGTACCCTTTCCTTTTCTGTGTGCAAGTGTAACAGTACAATCTCTCATGTGCTGCAGCATCTGCACGCTACACAAACAATATGGGGTTTCTTCTTTAGTTTGTTATCTACCTATACAGAGGTTCAGATTTTTATGTTCAATCATTTTCATAATTCTATAATCTGTTATTATTTGACACATCAAATAGTGATTTTTAATGTGCCCAACATAATTATTTAACATGTATATTTTATACAAACAGCATTCAATAACATACAACCTGAACACAGTGCCAGAGAAGAAGGTCAATGTTCTTGTGTAGATAACATTTTAGACCGGAAGACTACATGAGGCATGTGTAAAAGGAGTTGATGGGTAGTCATTTATCAACACAACAACTTGATTGAAGCCATGGGTTTTGGTATTTATTCCAAAGTGGACTCCTAAGATAACAGGATCAGTGCTCTTTTGTAATATTTCTACGATCCAGCCTTTTAGGGGCCCTAAGCAAAATGTTATTCGGGACCCAACTCCCCTCCCATTTGAGCGCTCACTAGCAATCGGAAGGCCCTTAGCCGCAAAGGGCCCTAAGCGACGGTTCATGTCACTTATGATTACGATGAACAGAAATATTCGGCCCGTAACCATGAGAGAAACATTGTTATGGTAAGGTAATTTTAGTAAGGCAAGCATATGTAAAATATGTAACAATGGATACAATATTAACTAGCAAAATGTATGTATTCTGTGTGGCATGTTATTAAACTATAAAGAACAAAAACATTAAATTAAATTGTTAACATTAAATTAAAATTGAAGTCAAAAACATCATTAGCTATGAGATGAGGAAGTCAAACTCCAATGTTTGTTGTAATAACATGAAAAAACAATACCTGATTGCCCCCAAATAGGTAACTGAGTGTAAAATTAGGAAATGTGTTGTACATAGCTTTCAAACATGACAAATGAATTGACAAGCTTTTTTCACAGTCTAACATGTTGAAATCATGATTTGCATAATGATTTTGAGGTGTCTGGGGTTCTGGGGTTATCCTGTAAGGTTTGTGTTACATGCCTTTCTTAGCCAGCCAATTTATGTTCACTGAGTATAGGCAAAGGTTTTCAAAAGAAGATTGTAACACAATTGAGTAGAGGCTCATCTAATTGATTGGATTTCCCACTGTTGTGTGTGGAAATATGATTGGCTTGTTAAGTCTACGGGGCACTTAAAGGATTGTGACTCTATATTCAACCTGGCTGTAACTGGAAACTGGAAGGTCTGGTAAAAACACGTGTGAACCAGGATGGAGGGAGACGGTTTACATGTGTTAGTAATGCTGTAAAAGATATATGATTGTTCAAAACAACAATGCAGGTTAATTCCGAACAACATCTATCTTGTGAAGATCAAAATGCAGTCCCAAGTGAGTTGAAACTAATTTAAATGTATGCAAAACGATGCTGCATGTATTATTTGAAATGCAGTGTTTGCCTACAAGTTTTTTTCTTGCATGCTATCTTATGGTATTATACTCATATTGTTACTGTTATCTGATTGCTTTGACCAGTAATTTTTCAGATTTCAAGATATTTTGGTAAAGTAATTACAGCACCATCATAAAATGTACAAAATTATACCAAGTCCATGAACTGGATCTCGTGTAAATTTCGTCTTTGCTAGCATTATTCATGTAAAGGTTTGACCGGTCTTTTGAAAACTCTCCATATTGAATCATATATCATTCGAACCATAGTTTTCTGGAGCACAATGTTAGCTTGTCCATATATGGCCATTTCCTCTGTATACGTAATGGTTTGTGACAAAAGAAATGTAATTTCATGAAAACCGATTGGTTACAGGTGTTTAAAGGTAACGTGATTGGTTTAATGGCATTATGTGACCGGCAAATGCTTCCTTGTTTAAAAATGTACCCGGCGAAACACCCATTCAAAACATCACAAAATGAACAAATTACGTCAAAACTAAAGCAGAAAAAGACTCTCCCAATTAGTTAATGCTAGCAAAAGCTTTAGAGAAAACAAAATATAAGCCTGATTTGCCGATCGAAGTAAAAGCCAGTTGCAGCGCGTCAAGGCGCAAGCTTCTGCAGACAAAATGACAGCTAGCTGCGCTAGTGAAGCACCGGACTGCACCCAGCCAGCAAGCCAGCAGTGGTTTCTATTGCACATTTTGCTAATTAATTCTTGACATTTCAACAGGTCTAGTAATAGATTTTTATGTGTTGTCTTCATATTGCCATGCATGTGAAAAAAAGTGGGTTCAGTGATAAGAAATTCAGGGAATGGAAAGAGTCACATGCAGATGACCGAGCTCAAAACTTCTCTGGTTCCACCAAAGCAATAGTAGGAAAACGGACAGCACCGAAATTTCAGAGCCTCCTAAATTATTACAGGGGTGCCATTGTCAACAACTTGGTTAATGTAGAGGCCATGAAAACGGCTATCTGGGCTGGTCTTGAGCACTCTATGTCCACTGATGAAACACCACATCACAACAGGTGCTTGTCATGGTGGTGCTGGGACCAGACAGAAAATGGTGCCGGTCTATCATAGGATGAGTAGTGACAGCCAACTGAAAAGAATGCAGCATGAAGGAACAAAGGATCTAATGAATGTCTGAACACTGATATGGTCAAGGTGCCATAAGACAGTGTTTGTAGACAAAAGCCGTGTGGAAGCAGCAGCCAGTATGGGAATATCCACATATCAAATCAAATGTTATGGACAAACTATGGCTTGAAAGCCCTTTGGTGACATTAGATGCCATCAGAGAGGAGGATGAGAGGTGTATAGTAAGAGTAGATGCACAGTCAGCACAGTGCCATGCGTATGTGCAGGTCTTATGGTTTGGTGAAACAAGTACACAGGCACCAACAGCAACTAAAAGAGGGGGTTACATATGGGCCAGGCATAGCTGATTAGTGAACTAATGCAGAATTGATCTGTTTTTGAATATGTGGCAATTTAAGGAAGACCCAATAGCAAAAATGTACCAAACATACCAGTTTTCTAAATGCATTTTCTATTGCTTAAAACAATTAAATAAGATGTATTAGTGTGTTTTAAAATATATTTGATGTCAAAACCCTCCAGTTATAAATATAATATTAACAAGAGATCTCTTTATGTGAAATAAAATACATTTTTATGCAAAGTTTGTAGTGCATTATCTATACCTAAACTTTAACAGCCGTTTCCTCAAGATAACATGTTTCATGTACGCCAGGTCATATTCCTCACCCTCTAAGGCAGGTAGATCAGCATCATTTTACACACTAGTACTTAGGTCTGATAGCAAGATATTTACAGAAAAACATTAATTTTGATAAAAAAAACATTATTTTGATTAACCCCCCTGTAAATGTCTGACCATTTGGTGTGTAATAATTAAATAAATCGAATCCATGTTCTGGAATATGGATTTGTGTGACATGCAAATCAGCGCATATTTAATGAGAACATACCTAATTTGCATATCAAAAACATAAAATAAAAATGATAAATAAAAGAATCTTGTATATATGTATACTTTCAACTTGTGGAGTTTCATTGTGATATGACAAAATTTGAGAAAAAACCCTATTCAACTGTGGTGTCTGACCTTAAATGATTTAATCTTCTAAATCTCAGAACTAGAAGATACATAAATGTTATATTGACTGTTTATTCATAAGTATGTCTCATAATATTTATACTAATGCTTAACTTGTAGGCAGTAAAAACTGTTTTGGGAAATCTTCAATATCGATAATTCTCCAATACTTGAAAATTATACAAGATCAATAAATTAATGCTTTTCATTTAAACTAAGTAAATGAAATAAAATTCTGAGAGCAAAATATGGGTCTCACATCAACATTATTATTTGTACAGCTACAAATAACTGCATTTGAAAACTTGCTTACTAGTGATACTGCCTAGTCTAGACAGTAAAAATGAAAGGCTTTGTTTATTATTAGCCTATAAAGTACATGGGTTCCCATCAGACACATGCTGGTTCAGATCAGTTTCAGAACAGCGTCAGCATTGGCAAGTTGCCCCAGGTTCAATACAATCTGTCCCAGATTGTGTAAAGCAGGTTGGGAGCAGGTAAAAACCTAATTTGTGCTTGCTGGTGTGGCACCCAGCAACAAGCCGTACAGAGGATATTAATATCTACATTGTTCTTTGACTCCTCTCCAACCCTTTCTCAAAGAAAAATGTAACTGTAACCATATTAATATGACAGTTGTCACTCTCAGGGTAACAAACCTGCAATAAAAAAAAGGTTTTAGGTTTGTTTCCCATGTGAGGCCTCTATGAAAAAGTATGCGTCACTATGTCACCTAAAGGTAAAACAATCCAGGTGCCTGTCTGATAGTTGCTGCTGCTTACCTTGTGGTGTGATGATTCTTGTTTGTTCCACTAGAACCTTTAAAGTTCCCTTTCTTCTTTCTCCCTGTTCTAGAACAGAGGTTCCGCAGATGTTATCTGGTGCCCGCTCTGATAGCTAGGTTCTTTAGCCAAACTGTAGCATGTTCTCTGCTGGGTTCTGGCAAAAACAATTCTGATCCGCTATGGGTAGAACCACTCCATCCGAGTGAGACAGAATTGGAAATCCCTGCTAATGTTCCTCATCTCGATCAGTCCTGGCCGTCACTGGTCTCTCTGCTCAGGAAAAAAGTGTTTGTTCTGTGACACGACAAGCTCCACAACAGAGCACCTGTTCCACCAAGGTGCACTCTATAGGTACCCTTGATAATTACAGTCTCCTCTTCTTTTTCCCCTTAAAAGTCAAATCAGAAAGAGACAAGCAGGAATGTGGAGAAGTATAGTTACCCTACAAAAAGTACCAAACTCAAATGTCAAAAATTTTAAGAACTACTCTAATAAGCAATTGTTTGGCTCTCCAAAAACATTATATTCCGATTCAAGGGTGATTATCCCAGTTAAGATAGAATATTAGACAATGAAATTGCTTTGTCTAATCGTCTCTTTAAAGGGGTCCACTTGATTTTAAATCAAAGCTTCCAAGCGGTTTCAGCACCAATCCGTGCCATGTCACCCTCTCCTCTTACTCTTGCTTGTTCTATCTGCTATCGGTTCCTGTTTTGCTGCAGTTCTCCCTCCTTCACTCCCTCCCTCGCTCGCTCACTGTTGCTTGCTGCCCCCTCTCTTTCTCACTCTCCTTCCCTCTCTGTTTCTCTCACTCTCTGTGTCACAGTAGCTGGCATTTTGCAAAGTATCGCTCGTCCTCCTCCCAAAGCATTCTGTAAGAATCTACAGCCATGCTGATGCTTAGGATCCACACAGAAACAACCAAAGACACATTAGCATATTTCAAACAGGAGCACCATACAAATAAATCATTTGTAAAATATAAAAATATTTTACACTGCTCACAAATATTAAGGGGGCAGTAAAATCATGCATCGGGTCTAGTCTATTATACATTGTGTAATTCGTTGAGAACAAAATGAGGTCACTGGAAACCAAAATCACCTTTGAATTGAGGGCTGGATTCAAACTCACACCAAAAACCAAAGTAAACAATTCAAATCACAGGCTGCTCATACTTTCATCATGGCAATTTATAATCTGACTCAGTGGTGTGACTCACAACGTCTTGGCATGCTCCTGATAAGAATGTGGATGGTGTCCTGGGGGATCTCCTCCCAGACCTGTATAAGAGCATCAATGAGCTCTTGGACAGTCTTTGGTGCTACTAGGTTGTATGATGGATGCATCGATACATGAGACCCAGGCATTGTCCTCCACCAGGAGGAACCTAGGGCCCGCTGCACCAGCAAAAGGTCTGACGATGCACAGCAGTCAGGGTACCGAAGTCTAGTACGTGGTCGTACGAGGTCTGTGCGACCCTACAAGGATATCAGACCATCACTGACCCACCGCCAAACCAGTCATGCCGGATGATGTTTCAGGCAGTATAACCTTCACCACGATGTCTCCAGACTCTTTCTGTCACGTCAAGTGCTCTGTGTGAAACTGCTCTCATCTGTGAAGAGAACAGGACACCAATGATGGACCTGATAGTTCTGGTGTTCGCTGGTGAATGCCAATTGAGCAGCACAATTCAGGAATGTGATTCCCACAAAAGAAATGTGTAGGACTCGCTCGCAGATATCGCTCCTGCTGCTGGGTGGTTGCCCATCTACGGTTTTGTCCAACTCTCCTCGTGTTACAGCCCGTCTCCTGATATCTCCTCTATGCTCTTGAGACTGTACTGTGAAACACAGCAAACCTTCTTGCGACTCATGCTTCCAGTAAGTAAGAATGTATTTATTCAACTTCCATAGCACTGCTTATTTATAGAACATAATCACAAAGCACTTCAAATGTAAAAGAAAATAAAACTATTACAATAGAGTAGGTCCTCCGACAGAGCTGGAGGCCCACAGTAGCCACAATGACCATCAAGAGGAACATGGCTTGAGCAGAGTGAGGAAGAATGTGTTCAACGAGGGAGAGGAGCAGGTCCTCCGGAAGCAGGTGGGCAGCACATCCTGGTCCTACCAGCACCTCGCATCTCTGCCAACCAACCTCTGTTCAATTGTTATTGATGAAAGGAAACTAATTATTAGATACAACTGATCAGCAACTCAAAAACAAAAACATATTCAAGAAAAATGCACATAAAAAGTACATAAATGAATTATGATCAGCCTAGGCTGCCAGTGTGGTGTCAGGGCCCAGGGAATCTCTAGTGACAAAGACACTAGCAACATGCAAGACTAGAGAAGATGTACGCATTACCTATTGCTATATTTATAAACAGTGGTGTCTAGAGTTGACACCCTTAACAAAGATTAGCAAAAGACTGATCTAAATATGTGAAATAAGTCATTTACAATTGGAGGTCTAATGGTATGCAAAAAGGGGTAAGGGGTATTATGCATACTTTATATTTCACAATTGCTTAAAAAAGAGATTTAATTTTAAGCCCCAATGCAGTCCTTCTAATACAATTGTTCAATTATCCGTATATGTCTAATACATCATTGTGTGAATTAATTAAATGAATAAAGTATTTTTTTTTTATAATTACATACATTGGCTGAGTTTTGATATTTTAGAAACAGCTTCTACACTCAAAACACGTAAATGACCTCATAGCAGGAAAAGCTAAGCAGGATAAGGTGACTACCTCTACGCATGTGAACATGACCATTTATAGATTTCACGTGTCGTCATAATCCTGTTTTGAATGGGCTGATTTCCCAATACTCGTGTACTCAACACATAAAAATATTGTCATACTTCAGCTAAGTTTTCTTGTTTACGGTCCCCTTTTGGTAGACACTCTTTAATAAACTGTAATTAGCCCCTGTTTAAAGTCATTAGCCCTGTTCAGCTTATGGTCAGGAATATGCCTGGGGTGTCTACAGAATATTAGAGACCAGTGCAATGACTATGAATAGTAATCAGATCACATGGGATGTCATGAAGTGGGCCAAAGTTCCATTCTACTTGAACAGAAAGTGTTTCAAACAGCCCTTAAAGTGGCATTACGTACAACTAAAGCAATTGACCAGAAGACATCTGCAGTTAATGTTGGGTGAATTTAATGATTCAAATATAGTGCCTGAAATATTCAATGTTTACATGTTCATGCCGGTATGTCTATTAGTTTGCATTGATGTGTAGTCTCCTCATACTCGCTTTAGAAACGTGTACTACTATCCAGCCACCATTAACAAACCTAAAATAGCTAGCACTATTCCGATCTGGTTTGGCAAGGAAATTAAATTCCATTATATTTGACTGTATCTATATCAACAAAATTTCAAGATTCAAAAGAGCTGAAATTACATGCCCATAGAGTTTTGTCTGGATCTGAGTACTTTTGGAGATTGGAGAAATAATCTTCCTGTTTGGATTGTTCCCTATATGATATTTTCCCTATATGAGTAGGACCAGATCCAAAACACTGGGTAAAAAATATATTTGGCTTTGACACCTATTGAGTTGATCTGATGCAATGGCTGACTACGTTTCAATGTAATGTACTAAACAAAGCTTTTCACACAATCTTTATTTAAGGAAAATCTGTTTTAACTAGGCTTAAGCCACCTTTTAAATAAGCACAATTCCAACAACTAAGATTATGATCTTGAGTTTTACTCAAGATGAATCAAAGGTTACCCAGCAGAAATTATGTTGGGCACTGGAAATGAACTGGAAATGTACACATTGCTGATAGAAATGATATAATTAATGCATTTAATCACCCTTTTATCTCAGCGGCACATTATCTTAACAAAATAATTTCCAAGCACACTCCATATTTTTGGAGAATTCACTTTAAATGTCTCTGTGAATGATTCTAAAAATAAAGGTCAGAGTTTCTCCTTCAAAACATTCTCTGATATAGAAGTTCTAGATGCCTGTTTAACATGAAACCAAAATCTACAGGGACTGACCTTCTAGAAGCTACCTTGCTTAAGTGTGCAGCATCACACCTCTCATCTCTAGCCATATGACCCACATCTTTAATGCAACATTGGCCTTTGGAAATATTCCAATAATGGAAAGCAGCTTATTTACTACGACTGCTATTATCATCCTATATCAAGACATTTCTGTCTAGCATAGACTCTTGAATCTCTAGTAAATTTGCAAAAGTCACAGATAAAATGCTAAAATTTGTTGTGCTTCCCTATTACTTGATGTGTCAAAAGCCTTTGACACTATTGATCACTCAAAGTTGTTAAGTGAGTTTCCTTATTATGCTTTGACACATTTTTGGTTGGATTTTGGTTTAAGAAATGTTTTTGTCCCACATAACAGAGATGGGACTTAGCACTCAGGTCCTATGTCAAGTCCCAAGTCAAAAAAGCAAGTCCCAAGTCTTGAACTTTAAGTTTCTAAACAAGTCCTAGACAAGTCATAATGTGGTATTCAAAGTGACATCATAACATTTCCTACTGAACTTCAAGTCCTCATCCATGCACTCTTTAACAACTTTCCTTATCTCCTGTTGCGTTTCCACTTAGAAGGACATGAGGTCTCGGCCCACACCTGTGGAGTACCAGGCTCAGAAGACCTTGTCACGAGGCCTCCTGGTTTTGCTGCAGAACAAGCCGATACCTGACGATCCCAGCTGCCACTCATTTAATCCCGTAATTCAAATAAAAAACTGACATTTTATATTCATTATACATAAATTGCAACATTTAGAGCCTTTTTTTGTTTTTGGAAATCCAATATCCAGTGTCTCAGAATATTTGAATAAAACATTTACAACAAAAAAAATTAAACCTGATAAAAACTCCCTGAGCCTTCAATATCTCAGTCTGGTTCAGTACACACAACCACAATCACGAGGAAGACTGCTGATTTGATAGTTGTCCAGAAGACACTCTTTGACACCCTTCAAGGAGGGTATGCCACAGATAGTCATTGCTAAAGGGGCTGGCTGTTCGCAGAGTGCTTTATAAAAGCATAGAAAGGAAAGTTGACTGGAAGGGAAAAGTGTGGTAGGAAAACAGGGATGACAGCAGTCAAAAGAGTATTGTCAGGCAAAGCCAATTCCAGAATTGGGGTGAGCTTCACAAGGAGTGGACTGAGACTGGAGTCAAGAACCACATCACGCAGACCAGTCCAGGAAATGGGCTACATTCCTAGTGTCAAGCCATTCCTGAACCAGAGACAGAGTCAAAAGCGTCTTACCTTGGCGTAGAACAAAAATATCTGGACTGTTGCTCAGTGATCTAATGTCCTTTCTTCAGATGTCCCAGAGGTCCCAGAGTCTGGATGAAGAGTGGAGAGGCTCTGTATCCAAGCTGCTAGTCCAGTATGAAGTTTCCACTGTCACTGATGATTGGGGCGCCTTGTCATCTGCTGGTGTTGCTGTTGTTTTTTCCAGAGTCTATGCAGCCGTCTACAAGGAGATTTTAGAGCACTTCATGTTTCCATCTGCTGACAAGCTTTATGTAGATTCTGAGTTTCTTTTCCAGCAGGACTTGGCATCTGCCTGCCATGTCAAAATGACTGGTAACTGGTTTGCTGCCCATCAGGCACAACTGATCTTCCGATCTTAGTGCCGCTTCAAATGTCAAACAAAGTTATTGTGCCTCCGCCAGTTATTTTCTTCTTGCTGGTTTTGCAAGATGCAATCATTTGTTTGTTGTTGACTAAAGCATAGTCTTTATATTCAAAAATAATAATTGTATTTATATTCAAAATGTATATTATATTCGGAAATCATCTATCCAAGGGCTCCATCTGAATTCACCTGCCAACATTCCTTTGCACTGCCATGCATGACATTTTCTCCTCTAACACAATGTGATTAGTTACTGGTGGATTCAAACTTTCAGCCATTTTTATATAATTTTTTTATTTATTTCATGGCTTGGCAAGGTTATCATGTCAGTTTGAGTAAAAAAGGCTCAGTTACAAGTCACAATTACGTTTAATTGCAAGTCTTTTTTCTAATTTGTCAAGACACAATTTTTCAGACTTGAGTCTGACTCATATCACTCGGGTCCACACCTCTGCTGCTTAATGGAACAGAGTCACTGCCTTACACTTAGCTGTGTCAATGCAAGGCCAGGGTTCGAATCCTGCTCACTGAAAAGGATGGTGGTTCAAGTAGCCAGCACCATCTGAGTTTTAGTAATCAAATATGGTTGCCTTGCCTTATACTCTATCGACTGTGTGCCAGCACGGACGCCTGTGTGACCTCTGAATTGAGGTAGATGGCCAGAACCAGGCCTTTCTTGATTTTCAAGATCCCATAAATTATCACTAGACCTTCAACTATGCAAAATATAACAAACATGCTATTTTCTAGGGTTCACAACTTAAAACAGTGTAAAATGATTATCCTAGATCTCATCTTAATTGGGTTCTTGATATTAGTATAAAATTGCAAGTAAGGTGCATTTTAAGAACAATTTCCTTTAAAAAAACAATAATTTGGAGGACGGAGATATAATTTACATGAATGCAACAGCTCTTCTTCAAAACCATTGGATGCAGACCACCCCATGTGGTGTTGCTGCCTTGCAGTCTTAATGCATCAATGTGGCTAGGGTTTGTGTCCTGGTTGCATCAATGTGGCTGGGGTTTGTGTCCTGGTTGCATCAATGTGGCTAGGGTCTGTGTCCTGGTTGCATCAATGTGGCTAGGGTCTGTGTCCTGGTTGCATCAATGTGGCTAGGGTTTGTGTCCTGGTTGCATCAATGTGGCTAGGGTTTGTGTCCTGGCTAGGGTTTGTGTCCTG
>JACXGK010010440.1:0-17935 GCA_016801125.1 Novumbra hubbsi | reverse complement strand
TCAGGAGGGGCCGTGCTCTAGTGACTCCCTCAGGAGGGGCCGTGCTCTAGTGACTTCCTCAAGAGGGGCTGTGTTTTAGTGACTCCCTCAGGAGGGGCCGTGCTCTAGTGACTCCTTCAGGAGGGGCCGTGCTCTAGTGACTCCCTCGGGAGGGGCCATGCTCTAGTGACTCCCTTGGGAGGGGCCGTGCTCTAGTGACTTCCTCAGGAGGGGCCGTGCTCTAGTGACTCCCTCAGGAGTGACCGTGCTCTAGTGACTTCCTCAGGAGGGGCTGTGCTCTAGTGACTCCCTCTTATATTCAGAAGTTTTAGTCATCTAATTGTCTTCTTGGTTGGATGAGCAGTGTGGGCAAAAAAGATGGATCTTCAACTGCTGTGACGAGACTGTAGTTCTACTATCAAGACATTGGGGAGGACAAAGAAAAAGACAAAGTCTCAACAGTGTTAGGCTCAGCTTTACTAGTTTTTATCATAGTAGATAACAAAGTCTCAACAGTGTTAGGCTCAGCTTTACTCGTTTTTATTATAGTAGATGACAAAGTCTCAACAGTGTTAGGCTCAGCTTTACTCGTTTTATTATAGTAGATGACAAAGTCTCACCTATAAGGGACCTCTATTGTACAGCTTTAATGATGGACTTGCCCCACTGCAGGTAGCGACCATGACGAGGAGGAGAAGCTGATCCAGGAGTGGTTCACTCTGGTCAACAAGAAGAACGCCCTGATAAGGAGACAGGACCATCTGGAGCTCCTGTAAGACACATAGATCTCTAACTCTCATGAATATCGAACCAATGTATTACTACCTGTTTCATCCAAAATATGCCATCATATATTATCTACTATTTAGTCATTGTTGCTGTACGCAGCAAGGGGTTGCTAACTGTATCTATTGTATTTACAGGCAGGAGGAGCAAGATTTGGAGAAGCGATTTGAGCTGCTGAACAGAGAACTCAGAGCCATGATGGCCAATGAAGGTTAGGAGAAAGCACCAAGAAAAAAGCATCAAATACGCAAAGTAACAGTGTCATTCTCTGCAGTAAAATTATTATGACATGCTCCATAGTCATCTACGCAGAAGTATAACTAAAAAGTAGTAGTATAAGTAAAACTATAAAGCAAAACAATATATAGAATAACATTTCATCACCTCATTCACGACTGTAAGCATAGAACAGTTTCCCAAACAGTGTGTGTAATTTTAACCCCTCCCCCAATCAGAGTGTGTAACATAAACCCCCCCCCCCCAATCAGTGTGTAAAATTAACCCCTCCTCCCCAATTAGAGTGTAATAATAACCCCTCCTCCCAATCACAGTGTGTAATATTAACCCCTCCTCCCCAATCAGTGTGTAATATTAACCCCTCCCCCACAATCAGAGTGTGTCATATTAACCCCTCCCCCCAAACAGTGTGTGTAATTGTAACCCCTCCCCCAATCAGAGTGGCAGAAGACAAAGGCCCAGCAGCACCGGGAGGAGCTTCTGTTGCAGGAACTGGTCTCTCTGGTCAACCAGCGGGACGAATTGGTCCGAGACATGGACGCCAAGGAGAGAGGGTGAGCCGTGGTCGTCTGTTGGTTACAGTAGCGATTAACATACGTCTGATGCGATTACGGCATTGACAGTTGATTCCATTTCCCTCAGAGCCATTGAGGAGGACGAGCGTCTTGAGCGAGGGCTGGAGCTGAGGCGCCGGAAGTTCAGCAACAAGGACAAGTGTGCACTGCAGTGAGACACCGTATGACAGCGGAACCTAGGGCGGGGCCCTAAGTGACCGTGCTTCCGGAACAATCCTCCACAGCCTCACACCAAACTCTCATTCCCTCAGCATCCTGCCATATAAAACCCTCCACAGATGAACCACGTACCCTAGGAGGCAAAACGAAGCAATACGAAGCAATACGAACCCTCGGAATGTCCTGATCACGCAGGTTTGGATTGGGGACGGATCGTTAATGGCAGCAACAACCTCTGGGAACACGATGTGCAGCAGTACAAGGGAGATTCCCTGTTCATGGAAAACGTTTGATTGGCAAACATTTATGTGCCTTTGGTCTGTCTTTCAATTGACAGAAGTCCCACTGTACCAGCAGTAGACCCTTGTGATGATCAGTGGTTCAAATGTAAAGTTTGCCATTGTATCCTCATACATCTGTATACGTCTCAGTGATCTTTTCTGGTCCATTTATACATAATAACAAACTTAATATGCTTGCCATAAAGCTTTACCTGGTGGTTTCATGCAAAATAAAGAATGTATAGTGCATACAGACAGTTCTGTGATTTGCTTTGGACCTAGATGTTTGATACGACTCAAGTTATAAGAGTATCACAGCTTACTTGCCTTTGTTTTTGTTCTTATTCTTTTTTCAAGGAATGGACCTTTGCATGACAAACATGGGATATAAATGCCATATTTCGAGTGGCCTAAACCGTCAATCAGTCCAAACCAAAATCTAAGAGAGAAGGGAGTGTGCACAAATGTGAAACTTTGGTTGTAGAATGATGCTACAAGTTATACTTGGAATAAATTATCTACATTAAATTCTGTAAATATTATTCTGTATGTAAATCTATTTTTACCTTGACAATGGAGTTGTTTGAATGTTTAATTTTGTTATGAACCAGTGGTTATGATAAATAATACATTTTAAATTTAGAAAATAAATTAGTTTGTTTCAATATATATCTTTCTATTTGTTTTCATATCTTTTGTGATACTTGTTCAGTTTTTGAGAGATATCATTGTGTTTTGTGGGTTTATAACTGAATATCTCTGTTATAATGATCTTGCAGTATTATTTATTACTTTTGTGCACAATTATTAAATAAGCTTGATTTGGTGTTTCAGCAAACTTTTGTCAGTGTCCCATCTGAACCAGACGGAACCAGAAAACATTAGGGCCTGGACTACATTTCCCACCTACAGGAAAACGATTTTACGTCATCACTCCCTGACGCGCAAAAGGTTGGGGGTGATGATGTAGCAACAAGTAAAGGAAAGGAAACCTGGCCGAACCAAGGGGAAAACAACAAGCTTCAGATAAGATTGTGTATATGGCAACACCATTGATTATAGCAATATTGATCGATCGATAAACATATAGCTACTTAACTAACCACAATATAACGGGATAAGCAATCGTTTGGCTCGTGAAATTGCGGATCACTTTGTTTAACGCTGTTTGTTGAGCTACAGTTAGCAACAAGTCTTCTTAAGCTAACGTTAGCTAGTTTACTAACTTACCAAGAAGATAAGTGTGTGACCCTGACAAGCGCACAGAATTCAGACACCATGAATCCTGAATAGTGAGTAAAGTTAGTTAGTAATGTGGTAATGTGTTGTATATGTAAGCTTCATATCAAGTATGATTGATGACAACATCTAGCTAGCTAGGTTAACGGTACGGCTAGGTTTACGTTGCTAATCAAAAAATACAAATCCCTATTAGTTGCGTCATCACTTGTTTACAAGCTAGTTTGTTTTCCTTGGACCGAACATCTGCCATTAAATCGGCTTTTACACGAGACAATGTTGTCATTTGCATATCCATAACTATCTACTGTAGCTTCTTTGCGGCCCATCCGAAGCAATAACTAGCAATAACGTTGATGAACCTGTAAAATAGCGAAACAGAAGCTTGTTTATCTACAATATAACAGTGTTTTAAATTATACCTATTATCTTGCCAAACTCCCCAGAACAAATTCTATGCTGTGGATTTTATAATATAAATGTGTTAGTCTGTATTATTTTATTGTCTCTAACCGGTTGGTTTTCACTTCTAGTGACTACCTGTTCAAACTGCTTTTGATTGGTGATTCAGGTGTGGGAAAATCTTGCCTCCTGCTTCGATTTGCAGTAAGAATTTTCATTGTCTAATGTTATTTGCTTGTTGGTCAGTGTTCAAGTGTGTCTATGTGAGTTTGTGTTTTGGTATTTATTCTTGTTCCTTTCAGGATGACACCTACACAGAAAGTTACATAAGCACCATCGGTGTGGACTTCAAAATCCGAACGATTGAATTGGACGGCAAGACCATCAAACTACAGATTGTGAGTTGAATACTGCACCTCTGTCCAATGAATTGGCATTGCAGCTAAGGCTCATGCCGTTTTTTAAGTTATTGAGTTTCTTTTTACTTCTGTCCGTAGTGGGACACGGCAGGCCAGGAGAGGTTTCGCACCATCACGTCCAGCTATTACAGAGGAGCTCATGGCATCATTGTTGTCTATGATGTAACAGATCAGGTAAGTGACGCTCTGCAAAGACACTTTATTAAAGGCGTTACACGTAGAATATTTGCATTGTAATTTCACAAAATATCCATGATATGTCTGATAGTCATAGTGAGAAAGTAAATACACCCCCTGGAGTTTTTCTTACATTTTTGGTTATTTCAGCTAAATTTCAACCGCATTTGTTCCCAGGCAGTTTTTAGTACATTTACAAGCAGTTTTTAGTACATAATCGACTCTCTGGGGGATCAACTGCAAATGGAGGAAATCCCAGACCGCCGGCCATCTACATAGGACAGGTCCTCCAAGCGAATCTGGCTCAAGGGCTGACCCTTGATGCTTTATCTAGCGTAGGACCATTGTCACAGACCATGACTGTTGAAACTGCCCCAGAGGAAGTGAAATCCTGTTCGGTTTAGAGACAGCCCTCCTCTGCCATCTCTTACCATTCCAGTTCCAACATCAACGCCTGTCGCTATTTAAAAATATAGAACATTCACATGCTGCCGATGTTTGTCTCTTTAAGTGTGTTAGCACCTATTGAAACCTGAGGTGTACTGAGTTATGCGGAATCCTGATTATTTAATGATTGTGAAGTATAGTATTTCAGGGTGATTTGTGTATTTAGGTTACTTTTATATTTCAGTAGTGTTGAAGTGAAGATCATATATCCATGTGTATTTCCATGAGACACACTTTTTCACATGACGGTATATATATTTGTTTTTGTATTTAAAGAAAATAGAAACATTTACAGAATTTGTATTTGACAGCAGGAATCACTTTCATTGTCATAGTCAAGTTGTTGGGTCTTTGTCTGTCCATTTGAGCAACTTGGGCAAGCTGCCAATGTATAAATGTTTCCGTCTCCTTTTTTATGAAGAAATGGGATGCAAGGGAATATTTGTTTTGAATGTGGACTAGCGCAGTTGCAGTTCATCTAGTTTCCACATGGGGTCGTCGTTTGACCATCCTGAATGATCATGTTATAACGCTGGCTCAGCTATTGACAACAGCACTGGATGCATGCTAACCTTATTTCTTGAACGATGTGTCTGAGAAGTTAGGACGTGCATCTGTGGCTCAAGTGTGTCTTATTAAATGTAGAAGACAGGTCATTTCTATAGTTCTGTGACAGATGTTTCAGCAATGTTTTATTACACACATTTTTGTACATCGTTCACTGGAGGGTGAGCTGTGTAGAATTGTACATATGCCCTGCTGTAGCACAGCGTTCGGAGGATTCACCTTCATTCTTAATATTTGTCCATGTTCCCCTTAAACATTGATTGACGTGGAGGTAACTTTTCTACCACCTAGGAGTCCTACAACAATATAAAGCAGTGGCTGCAGGAGATCGACCGCTATGCCAGCGAGAATGTCAACAAGCTGCTTGTGGGTAACAAGTGTGACCTCACCACCAAGAAGGTAGTAGACTACACAACAGCCAAGGTGAGTCCACCGGAGACGTGGAAACTGACCGCTTTGTTACAGCCTGTGAATAATGTATGCTCTGTCGCCTTTGTAGCAGTCCACGCGGTCCGTTATGAACCCTTAGGAGATACTGTGTATCAGTTACAACAGAGGCACCCAGGCTGGGGCAGCCTGGAATCCAGAGTCAATTACGTTGTTTGTACCTACGGGCGGTTTAAAGTGGCCGTAAACACCGCAACAAATGTTAGTGAGGGGTTTGTTATATTCCTAATTACCCCCAAAGTAATGAACCCCAATAAAGGCCACAAACTATTGAGAGATGCAGGTTCTGGCTGGTCAGATGACGACACGGGAGAGCATCTCACTCATTAATATGCATTCGGATGCAAAACTCTTTAAATGTCCGTCAAGGAAAACAAAATGCTGCATCTTTTTTCTTGTAGTGCTAGCAGGGCCTAGGCCTGGGCTAGCTTCATATGTAGTGGGGGCAGGGCCTAGGCCTGGGCTAGCTTCATATGTAGTGGGGGCAGGGCCTAGGCCTGGGCTAGCTTCATATGTAGTGGGGGCAGGGCCTAGGCCTGGGCTAGCTTCATATGTAGTGGGGGCAGGGCCTAGGCCTGGGCTAGCTTCATATGTAGTGTTGGCAGGGCCTAGGCCTGGGCTAGCTTCATATGTAGTGGGGGCAGGGCCTAGGCCTGGGCTAGCTTCATATGTAGTGGGGGCAGGGCCTAGGCCTGGGCTAGCTTCATATGTAGTGTTGGCAGGGCCTAGGCCTGGGCTAGCTTCATATGTAGTGGGGGCAGGGCCTGGGCTGGGCTAGCTTCATATGTAGTGGTGGTAGGGCCTGGGCTAGCTGCATATGTAGTGGTGGCAGGGCCTAGGCCTGGGCTAGCTTCATATGTATTGGGGGCAGGGCCTGGGCTGGGCTAGCTTCATATGTGGTGGTGGTATGGCCTGGGCTAGCTGCATATGTAGTGGTGGCAGGGCCTAGGCCTGGGCTAGCTTCATATGTAGTGGTGGCAGGGCCTAGGCCTGGGCTATTTATTGCTGATTTACAGCAGTTTCAGATTTTTTGGGCGCAGGAACCACCTAATGACGTGTCCAGTTAATAGATCAAATATTCACACATCCCTGTGATCACCCAGATGAAGGACGTCACCAACAGCGTTTGAAAGGCTTTATTCTAAAAAACATTATGCACCACCAACGAAAACTAAACATAGGCTGAATGTGGAAAGCTAATAGTTAGCTAGAACCTAACGTAAGTTGGTTAAACGATTTAGTCCAGGCCACTAAAACTGCACCAGCCCTTAACATAAACTGTTTAGAAATTCCAACAATTTATTGTAAAAACGTATAGCTGGCAACTCATATATTTCTCACCTTGACCTTCTTCAGATATGGATCTTTGGAATTTGAATTTTTATGTTGTCATTATGTAGAATTCTCAAAGTATTTTACAGAATGTTTAAACTGCATAATACAACACACATTATAATACACAGTATTTCGATACAAAATATGAAGCCATTTTCACGACCCTCCTGAATACTTCTGCCCCACCCAGGAGTTTGCCGACTCCCTCTCCATCCCGTTCCTGGAGACCAGCGCCAAAACCGCCACCAACGTTGAGCAATCCTTCATGACCATGGCGGCGGAGATCAAGAAGCGCACGGGGCCTGGTGCCACCGCGGGCGGAGACAAACCCCACCTGAAGATCGTCAGCACTCCCGTGAGGCAGTCTGGTGGAGGGTGCTGTTAAGACCGCCCCCTCCCCCGTCCTCTCACATGGGGTGTAGTGACTGAACTAGGGTGGTGCTTCTGACAGGACAGGGGTATACGGTGATGGATGTGGAGGTGGTGGGATTTTCAACAACTGACTGACGTAGTTTCATGTTGACTGGTGACCGAGGTGTGTGCAGAAGGAATAGTTTGACCCCTATCGAACCCTCCCTTTTATTCAATGGGTGACCGAGGTGTGTGCAGAAGGAATAGTTTGACCCCTATCGAACCCTCCCTTTCATTCACTTTTATATACCCACAAGTGGAAACATCTTCATTGAAATATACTGTCCACACCAAACTGAGTTTTTTTTTTTTTAGCTAATCTAGCACTTTCTGTTTCTCTTAAAAGATATGTAGGTCGGGGTGTTTAATTGCACAAATTTGCATAAGAAAGAAATCGTGAATGTTTTTTTTGACTGTGTTTGACTATATTATCCCAATATGTCCCTCAAATGTTTTCTTTCTTCTTTTGATTTAGGTGAGTTTAATTCGTTATCAGATAAAATATAAAACCAGCAGGCTCCGGACCTTGTAGGGCAAGGCTCACAAAGTTGTTTTTCACAAGTAATATAAAGGGTAGTGGATGTGTCTCAATGTAAATTACGTTTGTTGTTATTTTCAATTACAGTCTCTTTGGATCATTTTTGTATTTTTCTTTTATTACGTTTTTATCAAGAGACCCAATGTGCTATCATCTGGTCTTTTTCAGAGCTGGTTGGGCCAGCTTATGAACCGATATGAGAATTGGTCTGCCTGTGCCAACACAGCTACTGTGACCTCTATCCCAGAGGCTGTTTGGACACTCCAGAACACACTCCATTCCTACCATCTGTTCTACAAAATTCAGATTTACAGGTATCCACATGGCCCATACACAGAAACCTGATATTGGTAGCCATAAGGCTAATGAGAAAATAGGAACAGGGTCAAGTAATTAATAATACAAAGTTCACAAACTAGGGGCAGAACGGCCAATGGATATCTGCTATCATGTGTCCAGATATTTGTTTTAGTCATTGCTATTAACTTCCTTTATTACATGTCGGTTTCGATTCTCTGTTTTTTTCATCTACTGCCGGTGTAACTGTGTTACACACTTTGTCTCCTGGATGAAAGCCAACTTAAAGGCGAATAGTATTTGACTATTTCTGTCAGGAGTGCTCGCTGCCGGCCATAAACACAAGTGGGTTTCAGCGTGTCCAACGTTTGTATTCATCTCATGTCCCAGTACTGCTGTAGCACGCGACCTTAGCCCCCTGGAGCTGGCGGGACCTTCGGTGGTTGGTGACAAGGGCACAGGTGCGTGTGCTTTTGGTCACCAGAATCCAGCGTAAACCAAGGTTAGGCTTTGATATGTGTTTGGAAATAGATTTTGGTTTGACGCATACCTAGTTGTTATCATTTGTTTCCCCTGCTCGCTCAAAATGTAATTGCACATGTGTTTATTGTAATGACCGGCACAGACTTTGAAAACATGCCTGCGTTCCGGCTATTGGATGGAAATTGTGCATAGAAATAGAGAATGACTAGATAAGACTGTTGAGTTGAATCCTTGCTTTCATTCTATTAATTGTATATCCAGTTAAGGATATCGTTCGCTGTCCAGATTGCAGAGAAAACACAGCCAAGCTGTTAACGGTCTGATAATTCCAAACGCCTTTAAATGTCACCATATCCTTTGCCTTGGTTGATAAAGAAGCGCCTTTATGTTGGATGCTAAACCAGTGAGCGTTTGATTGTTTTGTAATTTAGTAGAACGTGTTACGTTTAAATAATTACCAGACAAATAAGGCTTCCTTGATGCATACTGATTGACATTTCCCCTTTTTAACTATCGATCTCTGATTTGTATAGCCGCTTATTAAATTGTTTGGCATTTGGTCAGGGAGTGATGTACAGTAATAGAACAGTATTGTTGATGATGGTTGTTTCTTCTTTGCTGTGGACAATGTAAGACGCTCTTAATGTCAATGACATGTTGCAGTCCATAGTAATAAAGTATATTGGTATTATTATGTTGGTCCTGTGGTCTGTTTATCTGTCTATTCTATTCTTCACGAAAAGTGCCATGTAATATCGTTTATTGACCAGCAGATGTCAGAGTGAGCTTTAAAACTATACCTGGACAGTGGCTACGGTAAAGATATTCTAAGATACGGATAATCCCCTTTAGCCACACACCATCTGTCTCAAGAGAGTTTCCTCAAACAAGCCACTTTATTCAACATCTCTTGTATGTCTGCACCTTCTCAGGTCAGGGGATGCCCTGAAAACGGAATGGTCACAACAAGCTTATGTATAAACGGTGGAGCTATTTGCAGAGGTACTTGATTGGGACAGCATTCAGGCGATTCTCAATCAAATAAAGCCCTTTTTGCATCAGCAGCTGTCACAAAGTGCTTTTACAAAAAAAAACAGTCTGAAACCCCAAGGAGCACGCAACAACAGTGCGGTATGGAAAGCTCCCATGGGTGCTGGATTTTAGGAAGAACCCTAGAGAGGAACCAGGCACAGAGGGGTGAACAGACCTCTTCTGGCTGTGCTGGGTGTGGTATATGTATATGTGCTGTGTCCAGAGTCTATAAAGCCTATTCTAGTTCAGAAGCTTGACCAGAAGGACAGTGCCAGTCCAGGGTGGGTGGGATCATAGGAGGGTCAGCAGGGTGGCCGCTGGAATTGTCAGATATCGTCTTGATCTGCCACACAACCAGGAGTGCTCGGGACAAGATCTTCTGAGCCTGGTTCTCCACATGTTTAGGCCGAGACCTCATGTCCTTCTATGTTTAAACGGAACAGGAGACAAGAACAATTAAAAAGTGCATTCCTTACAAGGAATTACAATGGAGAATGAAAACGGACCCTACTCCCCTGGCACACCAATATAGCAGCGTAAAACCTTGTGTCTGAGACAGGGTTTCCAGTGACGGTTCCTGTGGCCCTATACGGTGAGGCCCCAGACAGGTGAGAAATCAATCAACCCACATTGCCAAGCACCCTAACCACCACCACCCTGAATGAGGGCAGAGTATTGCCACCAGAGGTCACTCCAATTGCTCGAGGGGCACAGTGGAGAAACAACAGCCAGCCAGTGTCTCAAATGCCATTGGAGAGAGGGCATCCCAGATGAGAGCAAGACAGCATGGGTGGACATTATCATGCCTTTCCGTTCACCTTCATACCCCTGGGCCAGGCTACACTAATCGTAGACCACGCTGATGCAATGAGTCTTTAGTAGACACTTGAAAGTTTGGACAGAGTCTGTATTTCTAACCTTAATTATCAGGTTATTCCACAGAGCTCTATGTGATAAAGCCTCCGGCTGTTTGTTTAGAAATAGTAGGTACAATGAGAAGGCCTGCATCTTGCGATCTTAGGTTACTCTTGTAGGTATGTATAGCTGGATCATTTCACAGAGAGATATATAGGAGTAGCTCCATGTATTGGTTTATAGGTTTACAGAAGACCCATAAATAATGTCT
Source organism: Novumbra hubbsi (assembly GCA_016801125.1). NCBI lineage: Eukaryota > Metazoa > Chordata > Actinopteri > Esociformes > Umbridae > Novumbra > Novumbra hubbsi. The sequence goes on along the minus strand of JACXGK010010440.1, from coordinate 6,998 downwards.
TAAAATAACCACATTTGATGACTGTGTTTTGTGACAAAGAAATATGTGCTCCAATGATTTCATCACAGAAAAACAAAGAGTTATTATTGGAAACCCATAATGCCATGACATACATGTTCTTTACAAGTGTATGTAAACTTTTGACCACAACTCTACCTTTGATTTCAAAAAGATTTCAACCAGGCTAAAACATGTCCGCGTAGCCCCAACATTGGTTTCCAATCTCTCCAAGAGAAGGGAGTGATCAATATTGTCAAAGGCCACACTAAGATCAAGAATACAGGTTTAAGTGTCCCCATTGATACCAGTTGTGTTCGGTGCATTCTCCGGACATTCTGAAGACTAGGCCTACAGGAGGAGTCAGTTATTTGTTTTCTAATGGTGATGATTTTCTCATAAAAAAGTTCATGTATTCATTACTGCTGAGGTAAACACAGTCTTCATTTGTTGGACGTTAGTTGCAGTCAAATCAAATCAGTAAGGAAAGTTTAAATATGCCTGCCTTGTTGGTCTGTGTTTGGTGCAATTGCATATAGCAGTGTATATCTACAGTGACTTATTAAGTGCATTTTTCCATTCACATTTGTCCCCTGTCACTCAGTGAAGCCTGTCCATATGTGCTTGGGCATTTGGCTGGAACTTGTTCTCTTTGTGGTACTGAGCTGATATAACAAAGTACATCTGTTAACCCCCTTGGCTGGGTTGGATGAAGCAGCTTTGTGGACTCAAAGGCAGGTAGACACAGGTTCCTTGCTCACTGACACTTTCCATTAACACCAATGTCCATCTCCGTCTCTAACCACTGCAGCCCTTGTCCACCATGTTATGGAGGGGACCATCCCGTTCTCAGCATGCATGCATGTATGCACGCAGCTATTGAAACCATGAAATCAGACTCTCATTTAAAGCACAAATACCGCCCCCACCCCACACACATACAGAAACACACTTTAATTTAGGCATTGAAGTGTGTGTGTAGTTAGTCATCCTGTGTGTAAATTACAGTGGTGGAGTGGATCGCGGTGCTGTGTCATTCCTGCAAACGGCTCAGTTCTGGGGCACCCACGGAGCTTCTTGGTTTTGTTCTTCCTCCTGACAGACCCCCTCTTCCTCGATATGGCAACGGTCTGCAGCCTAGCAGCTATATCACCCACAGCTATATCACCCACAGCTATATCACCCACAGCTATGTCACCCACTGCTATGTCACCCACAGCTATATCACCCACTGCTATATCACCCACAGCTAAATCACCCACAGCTATATCACCCACAGCTATATCACCCACTGCTATATCACCCACAGCTATATCACCCACTGCTATATCACCCACAGCTATATCACCCACTGCGTGCTGCGGATGTCACCGTAAGATCCTCACCAATGAGGGCCATGTGTGGAATGAGAGACTGCTGAGCTGGTTTCTAAATAGACATGTGTGTGGACAAATATCAACTAAAATACAGTGCCCTCCTTAATTATTGAGGTGGTCAACTGTTGACCTAACTGTGATCTAAATCCAAATTCTTACAGTATGAAGTGAAAAATTACTATGAGGTTTAAACAATGATCCCCAGCTATTATTTAGGCGGGTTAGTGTTGTACATACTGGTTTTACATTCCTTTAAAAAATTACATAACTTCTTATACAAACCCCAATGATATCCCTTATTTGGTTCTACTTTTATTTACAGACAGCGCATTATAACCAACACTCCCCTTGCACAGGTTTACTTTCACTTTTGGGTTTAGGAGGTTGGTAAGGTGGCTCTCAAAAGGAATCAACCCCTTGGACTCATGTTTTATTGTGCTACAATATGAAGTGAAAATTGATTGAATCCAGAGTTTTGGCCTTGGGTTAACACAAACGTCTTTTTGATTTCACAGTGAATTTTTTTTATTAAAAACACATTGTCCTAAACAATTACTAAGGTAAAACAGAAAATTATTGATTTCATATGTATTCACAACCTTTGCCTATGGCACTTTTAAAGGTGTTACAAATGTCCATCTGTGGACCAGGATTGAAGATGCTGGAAAGTATGGAGATGGTGGCAGCATCATGCTATGGAGATGCTTGTCTGCTTCACAGCCTGGAGTGCTTGTGGAAATAGAAGGTAAATTAAATGTAGCAAATTACACATTCTGGAAGTAAACCTGCAAGCGACCTTGGGACTCCTGCTGGAAGATGTATCTGACCCCAAACATTCAGACAAAGCAACTCTGCCATGGCTTGAAAACAAAAAATACTTTAATCCAATTTTGAATATGTGGAAAGAGAAAATTGTTGTTCACCAAAGGTCCCCATCCAACTTGAAGAAGATTGAGCATTTTGCAAAGAAGAATGGGTACTAATTGTTGTGTCCAGATGTGCAATCCCTTATCCCTTAAAGATATAAGGCCTTCTTGAGATGACCAAAATCCGCCAGCACTATCTTGAACCTTTTGACCCCTCTTGAGGTCATCCTTTATAGTTGAACTATGTCCTTTATATTGTGGATTCTCAAAACACTTAACTAAAAGAAGGATGAATAGATAACATTGTTTGAGAAGACTCAATGAGTATATTGGTGAAAATGTATGAAGAGAATATATAAACGTATGTTGACGTGTAGTTGTTTTTATTGAGAAGCACATAGTATACTCCAACAGACATGCCTTTTTATTTCACATTTGGACATCCCCAGAGGTTTAAACTATAAATTGTTTATTGTTTGAAAATGTAACATCGTATGCAGAAAATCTGCACTATGTCTTTCAAAAACTGTAAAATTTCAACTAAAAGGAACAATTTTGGGTCCCTATATCAGTGTGATGGAATTTTTTTTACAAAAATCAAAGATCAGATATGTAGTTTTTTGATGAAATCATGAATTACAGTAATTCTGTGGTCGAGTCTTTAACAAATAAAAAACTAATTCAATTAAAATGCCATCTGGAGATTGCCTTGGCCAGTCACTGTCTTTCACATTCCTCGTGCATCACTCTGGGACATGTAAACATTTCAAACATTGGTCCACAATGCCCATTCCCTGGATTATGCAGGCCCCTTTAGGTACTGTGACATAGCCATCTTGATATGAAAGCTTTTTAAAGGGTTTTTCCTTCATCGTTGATTGTAGAGGCCTACCAGGCCTTGACATATCATGTCAATTGTGATTTGTCATCTCGACTAAGCTTCTGGTTGTGGCTGTTTTAAATGAATGTTTTTAAGCAATATATTTGCTTTCTGGAATGTCAATGGCACCTTTTGGTTTTCATGTTGGTGTTGGTTATAGCAGAATGGCAGAAGTTAAGACCAGGCATTGACTATCTTGTGGTTGCATTAATGATGTGCTGGAACACATCTAAGGTATATGGAGCTCCAGACGTGACATAAAGGGGGGAAAAAAATCATGACAAATTATTATTTAACTATTTCTGACCCCAAATAATGATTTTGTTCCTTCCAAATACATTTTGAGTAAAATAGTTGTAAATGGTGAAACTAATCAATGTAAAGCTGACAATACTATACGGTACATTAAGTTGAAGGTGAATAGTTTTATTTCAAATCCAAACGTTGTAAAAAGGCGTGTACCCAAAAGAAGAAACAAAATGTTTCCCTGTCTCAGTACTTCCAAAGGGCAATGTATTAACTGATTTTTCTGTTAAGACTACATACTAATGGTAATTTATATATTCCAGCTCCTAGCATGACCTTAAAGAAAGAAAAGTAAACAATAGTTTTTTTCTTGGAATATTTATGTTGTATTTATGTTGTCCCTAGGGTATTTTAAATGCCCATAACAAATCCATTCAATATTTATCTTTTGTCTCTGGGGTTTTTTAAATGCCCATAACAAATCCATTCAGCTTGCTCAGTAGATTTTTCACACATATGGTTGTTGCATTCCCCTGATGCACCTTTGTAGGGAACAGCGTAAAGTTTTACTGTCTAAGCAGGGCAGGGTTTTTATCACATCTTTAGCACAGAGGGAGGTTTTGTGCTATAAATTCACATAAACGTTTAGAGAAAGAGGACTTGGTTACATTAATATGTTACGCCCTGATGGGTTTCACCTGTTCCCTTGTCTCCGCTCCCCCCCCACCAGGTGTTGTCTAGTTCCAATTACCCTCAGTATATTTAATCCCTGTGTCCCCAGCTGGCAGTGCCAGATCGTCTTGTCCAGTACAGCGTATCCAGCGTTTCATAGTCCTTGTTTCCTAGCCCAGTACCTTGCTTGTCTCTTGAGTTCCCGTTACCGACCTTTGCCTGCCCACCGACCACGTCTCTGCCCGTCGTCTGACACACACCCGCTAGCCCCGTTACCGACCTTCGCCTGCCCACGACCACATCTCTGCCTATCGTCTGATACACACCCACTAGCCCCGTTGCCGACCCACGCCTGTGTTTGACTACGAACATTCTGTGTACACACACAACGCACTTACCTGGATCCTGTCTGCCTTTGGGTCCCACCGTCATAATCCTGATATAATATCTAAATTGTTTTCTTAACTTGATTGCCTTAAATGGCCAAAGGTTTCTGTGAAGATTAGCTTTGTGGCCCTAAAATGATTCCCAAATCTCCAGTCGTCCATATCTGGCCCTACGTCCCTCAAATCCTGCGTATTATAGTAATCATTGTGAGCCACTGGGCTTCGGTCCTGGTTCTGGAGAGCTACAAGGGGCTACATGTTTTGTTTGTGCTCCAATGTGAATGTATCAAAGTAATGTCGGATTAAACATCCGCCCACAAAGGAAGGATAGTTCCTGAAAAGAAGTCAATGTTGAGCAGGATACAGAGCTATAACATATCCATGCTTTGCATGGGCAGACATTTCCTGAACGTGTGAAAGTATTTCCTGTCTTCTGCTGCAGAACGTACTCTTCAGTACAATGCACAAAGGCTGCTGTGCACTGATCATACGCGATGTAAGACTGTAAACGGAGTGGAATGCTCTGTGGTTATTCTGTCTCATTCTTCCTGAGTGTCCAGCATGTGTTTAGCAGCTGTCAGCTTTCTGCCCAAGGTGTACTTGTCATCTTAACAGACTGGTGCACATGAAAACGATTGATGTGGTTTGAAACAACAGACACATTTTAAGCATATAAAGCTCTCTGAATGGACTCAGATGCCCTGGTTTAAGATGGTGTCTGCCTGAAAAGGAGACTGTTATTTCCATTCATTGTGTTTTCTCAGGTTCTGGAGAACCTGGCTCTGAGAGGCTGCTTAGAAAGCTCAAGGTCCAGGAAACTTTCATTCCAGCGTCCTCATGAGGCCCAGTGGAAACAGAGCACGAGGACAAAGAAGCCCTATCACAGAGAAGTAACTGGAGACTGCCTGGAGTTTATTACCATAGGGTAACGGCAGAGCTTAAGCCCCCCACTAAAGCCAGTTCACAGGCCAAGGGCCGTATAAGACATCCAAGAGACCCACAGAATCAAGAGCAAAGTGGTCCTTTGCGGGGCCATGTCATGAGGTTAAGTTTAATTGTTTAATCGAGAGAGAACTGACCACCCCTGTCAAGCAATAAAACAATTATCGTCTGGCATATTGAAAAATCTACAGTTTGGAATCCATTGGTAGGAAATATAAAAAGCTAGCACAACCCAACTGGAACATATTATTCACCAAAACACAGAAGGGTTTCATAACGATCAAGGACTATAGCATATTATTCTGAGACAATACACTGTTACATTAAAACAATTAACCATTTTGACAGGAGAGAAGTTCAATAGCAGAAAAGTGGTGACTTGATCTTCTTGCATCTCCCAGGGTGACTCACCAGTCTCAAGGACTTGATTTCCGTAAAGCTTTCATGTGGCTGTCCTTTTCTGGAATCCCCTTGTATTGTTAATGCGTTTAGCATGATCCAGTCCTTCACATTGATGTCAAAATATTTCCTTAGCTCAGAAAGAGAGAGGGAGAAAGAGAGTGAGAGAGGGAGAGAGAGAGAGAGAGAGGGAGAGAGATAGAGAGAGAGAGGGAGAGAGATAGAGAGAGAGGGAGAGAGGGAGAGACGGTGAGAGAGACAAGGGGATGTGTGTAAATAACTAATCACCAGTCATAAGTAAGATATTAGTTCATTTTGCACCCAGAATATTCTGCTTTTAATCACTTAAACTTTACTTTGGACAGGAATTATAGTACTTTGGAAAGCATCAAAGTTGTCATAGCTTCTGCTTGAAGCTGTAATCATGTGGAGATGTAAATAGTTCTGGGAGCCCTGAAAGGTTCACTGTAACTCATAGAAATGATAGCGTAGGTCATCCCAATACACAAGATGGTATTCACTGCTGTAGTCTCTTTAAACAAAATATGTCTGTAAATGTAAATGACAGCTAACACAAATACTAGGAGGGCAACAGATGTTAATGAATTTGACGTCATAACAAATCAATCAATCGATTGATTGATGTCATAACAAATCAAGTCAATTATTTACAGCTGAGAAGTATGTTAGCTCATGTAGAAACAATTATGCAAATTGTTTTGTCACAAACTGCATTTATAAGAAAATAATTGAATTTTATAAGCAAAGCACTGTCAAGCAGAGGCGTATGCAATGGTCAATACCCCCCTGGTATGTTGCCTTCAATGGTCAATACCCCCCTGTTATGTTGCCTTCAATGGTCAATACCCCCCTGTGATCCTGCCTTCAATGGTCAATACCCCCGATATGTTGCCTTCAATGGTCAATACCCCTCTGTTATGTTGCCTTCAATGGTCAATACCCCCCTGTTATGTTGCCTTCAATGGTCATTATCCCCCTATTATGCTGCCTTCAATGGTCAATACCCCCCTGGTATGTTGCCTTCAGTGGTCAATACCCCCCTGTTGTGTTGCCTTCAATGGTCAATACCCTCCTGTTATGTTGCCTTCAATGGTCAATACCCCCATGTTATGTTGCCTTCAATGGTCAATACCCCCTGTTATGTGGCCTTCAATGGTCAATACCTCCTGTTATGCTTCCTTCAATGGTCAATACCCCCCTGTTATGTTGCCTT
>JACXGK010010439.1:6468-18041 GCA_016801125.1 Novumbra hubbsi | reverse complement strand
AGGGGGGTGGCACCGATGGCATGGGCGAGTGAACATCGCCGGCGTGGTCGAGCTCCGTCGAGGTGTCCGTCCTCACCGGTTGGTGACGTTCGTGCCTGAACACAGCCATCAGTTCGGACATGGAGCCCGAAAGCGACTGTAGGAGTTCTTCGTGCTGGTTGAGTGCCGCGCCCTGCAGATTCAGGGCGTGGTGGATGGTGGTCAAGTCGGCTGGATCCATGTAATGGTCAGTACAATCTGTAAGGGTGTGTGTTTCATACAGAGCGTAAAGGTGGTTCCAATTGCGCGACTTGCGGCACTGATACAGAGGGGAATGCACTCTACGTTCGTTGTGAGAAACGAGAGGGCATGAAGTGTATTCCGGTAACAAATGTTCCAGTAACGTCCAGGGTGTAGTAGTAGGATAACTATAACTGGTAGGCTACTGGCTGCGGTGAAACGCAGGGAGTCAAGAAAACAATACGTCGTAAGTGAAACCAACGTAGTACTGTGTTTGTACTGACACAGGGGAATGGGAACAGGGAACCTATGTAGGGACGGTGATTGACTGATGAGGGACAGTTGCGGGCCGTTGAGTGAGTGATTGGTGACTGGGTGTGATTGTGACGTTGATCCGTACTTGCGCCCAACGGCCACCAGGGGGTGGAAATGAGGCGAAAACCGTCAGGCTAGGGCGGAACCCTGACAATGTGCCGGATCTCTGCCACCGCCAGATGATTGCCAAGACCACTCTTTTGTCCCTAGCTTTAGACTGGGGAAGACCTGAACTGGATCTGTCCCTTGCTCTGGTAAAATTATTTTAAAACAGACTACGACCATATAAATGGTTAAATAAGTCAATATGAAAATATATTTGTACTTACAGTGGGGAGAACAAGTATTTGATACACAGGTTGTCCTACTTTCAAAGCATGTAGAGGTCTGTAATTTTTATCATAGGTAGACTTCAACTGTGAGAGACGGAATCTAAAACAAAAATCCAGAAAATCACATTTTATGATACCTGGAACTGGAGTTAGAGACAATGGGAATACAAATTCCAAACTGTGGGTTCTTAGTGGTGAAAGAGCATCAGGGTTCTCAGGCATCAACCCTAGGGATTTTGGGCAGGAACAACATCAATCAGTGTCCACAGTTGGTCCATGCTGAGTTTGATACCACACTGGAAGGACAATTGGATTCGAACTGGAGAAGTACTTTTCAGCAAGTACAGAACAGCAAAGTCCATAAGAAAGCAATTGCAAGAGTTGCAAGTAAAGATCCTACACACATACCTGCTGCTTCCATAGTAACGGTCAAAGGGACTTCCCAGAGGGTCTGACAAAGGGACTCCAATGTTACTGGAATCAATGAACACAGCATTACCTGACGGTCTGGTAGTCATCCCGACACTGGTTGATTGTCAAAGCTACTGTGTACCAGTGCAGGTTGTAAATTGGTCCCAGGAGGATGTGTGGCTCCCACCAAGAACCAGGTTAGGTGTTTTGTCTCCAGTGGAGGCAGTGGATAGCGATGGGAAGAGTGAAGTGAAGTTTCAGCGATCTCAGCAAGCGTTGAACAACTTTACAAACGTAAATCTTGCAATCTGTTGCCCAGTTGCAATCTGTCTTAGACACGTTAGACATTGGTGGTACCAAGGAACAGCAAGCAAAGTTAAGTGCAGTATTGGCCAAATACACCAATGTTATTGGATGAAGACCTTGGATATATGGATACAGTCAAACATGAAATCAAAATCTCAGCTGTCAAGCAATGGCCAGTTCCTGCTAAAGTGAAGGAACTCTGCTCATTCCTAGGTCTTTGTACAGAAGATTTGTTGAAGGGTTTTCGAAGCTAGCAGGTCCGCTGCACAACTTGGTCAATATGTGTCTCATGACTGCCAGTGGAACTAAAGCAATTCAGATGTTCTGTAACTGCAGAATGCCAGACCGCTTTTGATGCTTTGAAGGAGAAACTTACCTAGGCACCCAATTTACCCAATTAGGTTATGCAGATTTCACACGTCCATTTATTGTGGAAACCGATCCCAGCAGTCTTGGGCTAGGAGCTATTCTGTATCAGAAACAGGGTGACAAAAACAGAGTGATTGCATACACTAGTAGGAGGCTGAGAGATCCTGAGAAGAACGACCGGAATTACAGTAGTATGAAGTTGGAACTACTGGCACTCAAATGGACAATATCTGATAAGTTCCGTGGGTATCTATTAGGTTCAAAATTTACTGTGGTTACGGACAACAACCCTTCGTGTCATCTAAATACTGCCAAGTTAGGAGCCATTGAACAAAGATGGGTAGCACAATGGCAGTGTTGGACTACGATGTTCAGTATCACCCAGGTGGGCAGAATGCTGCAGCAGATGCCCTCTCTAGGCACCCAATAGCAGGGGAGCCTGAGGCTTCTTTGGAGGACACTGAGTTTGAGAACTATTTGTAACAGGATACACAGAGAAACTGCCATAGAGACAGAGTTGGTCAGAGTTGGAATGGAGAGCTTTAAGGTCAGACAAATTCGTGCTCTTGAAGCATATGGTTGTTCTGTCGGGGCGACATGCCAAGAGAATACTCATACCCTACCTGGATACTCCAAAGATGAGCTTGTTACTTTCCAAAAGCAGAATTTAGTGGGTTCAGAACCTTTTGAGATAAAAAGAGAAAGCCTACTGGAAATGAAAGGAGAAATCTATCTAAACCTGTTCTGTCTTTGTTGAAGCAATGGAACCAAGTTAAAGAGAGGGATGGATTATTATACAGAGTGGTCAGTGATGTGAGACACGGAGAATGGTTCTAGTTGCTGTTACCCACGTTTGAAGAATCCAGTCCTGGAAACTGTTCATGATGCAATAGGGCACTAAGGGATTGAGTGTACTCTACATCTGTTACTACAGAGGTGTTTTTGGGTGGGACTTTATGAAGATGTGGAACAATGGATCAAAAGATGTCAGTGTTGCATGCTAACTAAAATGCTGCAACCCAAAATACATCCGCCAATAAAATCATTCTTGCCCACAAGACCACTGGAGGTAGTAGCTGTGGACTTCACGGTACTTGAACCTGCAACTGATGGTCGAGAGAATGTCTTAGTGATGACAGATGTTTTTACTAAGTTCGCCCAAGCTTTCCCTACAAAGGTTTAGAAGGCCGAAGATTCTGTGGAATTAGTTGAAATTGTATCATCACCCTACTGGGAATGCTCAGTGCGAGAGATTCAATCGGACATTATATGACCTGTTTAACCCTACTTACCCTAGCAGAAAAGAAACGTAGATGGCCAAATCATTTGCTTGAGTTGGTTCATGCGTACAATGTTACTCCGCACTCCACTACGGGGTATTCTCCTTATTAATTGCTTTTCTGAGTCGAACCTCATCTGCCTGTGGATGCTCTATTAGGAAAGGTGTCGACTGTATAGACCAGGGGTGGGCAAACTACGGCCCGAGGGCCAAATGCGGCCCGCGAGGCTGTCCCATCCGGCCCATGGAATGCCCTTTTATGGCCTCCAAATCAATTATGATTAACAAATTACAAAAACAAATGTGGCCCTCCATTTCATTTCAAAATCCTGATGTGGCCCCCGAGCCAAAATATTTGCCCACCCCTGGTATAGACCCAACATGATTGGTTGGCCGTGCATCAAAGGAGACTGACTGAGGCACATGCCAGGGCAAAGGAGTACTCTGAGGAGAAAGCTGAGGCAAGGATTTCTTAATCAATTAAGGTAAATCGGGAACAGACCATAAGGGAGAAACAAGATTCAAGATGTGTGGAGTTCATCCTAGTACACAGAGTTGACCTTAGACCTTGTGTGGAGAAATCGGTGCCCACTCCTCGTAGAAGAGAAACAAACTCAAGCCCGGACAGCCAGGTGTCTTTTCCACCACCTCAAACATCTGAATCCAATTTAGAGGACTCCAATGATGATGGGGTGTTGGTGGAGCAGCAAATTCCCAGGTGCAGCGTATCGCCAATGGGGGACACATCAGTTCCAGTAAGTAAGTTCCAGCAGTAAGCTAACGGAGCCCGTGTTGACAGATTGTAACCACAGATTGGAGCTGGAAGACCCAGAAGATAATTCTGAGCCTGAGCGGCGTCTGGTTCCTGTGCCACGCAGAAGTAAGAGACAGCAGGCTGGCCAATCCATATCATGTGATCGGCCCTAGACTCTATGACCTGAAGCCCCACTGCAGGTTCAAACATTTTAGCCAGTTTGGGGAAGATAATTATTTCATCTTACAATTATTGTTTGTATTGTTTACAGAAAGTGCCACTACCGTATAGTTTTACTGTTTATTTTCTATATATTCACTGGGGTATATTAAATTATCAGTGGACATTATTTCTCTTTGAGTTTCTCCTATTTCCTATCTAAATAAAAGTACCCGAATTGTTAGTTTGTTGCCTAAGAGTTTTTCCGGCCAACATATGTTTGGAATTTACCGTAGCAATGTTGAACACCTCGAAACAAATGAACTGTCCATGGTTCTGAAAGCGACAACCCGTGTATTCTCTTTCCCCTATTATCTGAAGTGCGTCATTTGAATCTGACCAACAGGCGGCACTCTAGGGCGTTTCTTGACCTGTCTCCAAAGCAGTATAACGGTGGATAGCCTTGCCTTTGCTTGGACGAAATATGATGACTTTAGTACACGGTACCTATTTGAGCTTCTCAAAACCCAAAGTTGATTTTCATTTAATCGACCTTTTTTTAATTTATTGGAAGACAGAAATTCAATACAAAAACAAATATTTTGGTTCAAAACTTCTGATCCCATTTAAAATGAAATGCCTGAGTGTATCCCCGTAATAATTCCATGTTATTTGGAACGAAACACCGACGTCGGATGACGAATGTCATTATCCCGCCTCCTGCGTGAGCAAGCTGCATTTGGATCCCGGAGCTGTCTGTCACGGGCTCCACCCAAGTTCGGTTGCCCAGCAGCGTTACTGATGCTCTAATGATGGGCGAAGAGGAGAGTGTGGAAATTACAGAAATAGCTTAAATCTGTTCTTTACTATAGCAGCATTCTCGTTATCCATATTCTGTCACATTTTTCATACAGTCGTGCTTCTTTTCGACGCGATGCGTAATGTCAGTGCAGTGCTAAGAAGGACGATGTTATTACGGTGAAATAAGGAAGAAAAGGCAACGAATGGAATATCAACACAGCGAGTCAGTGCTGCACTGTTAGCAACATTGTAGCGTTCATGCTGTATCTCCCACGAATTTTTGATGTTATTGTGTTGCGCGAGCTTGGGTTTTAAGATTTGCCTTAACTAGGCTCGCAGACAAAGGTCGGGACTTTGGACATTTTGGTAAAATGAAGCGACCAAGAGAGCAGCATCACGGACAACCCGGGCGCGTGGTGCACATGGACCTCTAAGAGGAATCCCCGGGATCACTAAACGTTTAGGCACGTTTAACCTGTCACGTTTAAGCTAAAGCACTCTTTCCATCTGGCACCCGGCGCACTGGTCCACACTTTGCGCAGGTCTTTTGTTGATAATGGTTACATCGTTTGTCATCTGGGGATTTAAACGAACCCGTCTATGTGGACTATGACAGCTGATATCGCATCTCCTGGGAGTAGGAACGCAGTCTAACTGGTTATCAGTAAGCTACTTACTTGTTCAGATCACCATACGGATGTGTCTGTGGATAAGGACAATCTACAGTGTCACATTTGAACACAAGAGTGCGGCTGGTGATTAATATATACATTAATATAGATATGATCAAGGACCAGGACTGCCGGTTTGTTTATTATTTAATTTTATAAACTCACACCACGCTGTTCTGTGTGAGAGAGTATGCTACAACTTGTATAGACGGATTGGCCGCACTTACAATAGGCACACTGCTCTTTTTAAGTTGGGCGTCATTTGATTCTTGCCGCGGCAGCCGCTCGGTTGTTTGCTTTAACCCGGGACATGATCCTCGTATGAGAAGTCTCTGAAATAATCAGCGTCGTGGTGTAAGCGAGTAGAGACTTATGTAGATTATCGCAGGACTGCTATTTTGTTCCCTGGGTCACACAGTGACTGACCCGCGATTTCGAATCGTTCACCCTTTCAATGCCCAAGCTCCCACCCCAGAGCGCGCATATATGTAGTTAGTAAGGAAAGATTTAATTCGTTTTTTCCCATGGTGTTTGTTTCCCAGGATAACTATTTATTGCAAATGTAAGAAGGGGACGAAAGGCTTATTCTAAGAAAAGCTCAATCTATAGAAATGATTGAAGCGAACCTGTAGCTTTTATATGCCCAAAACAGGCACGCCAAAGCATGTTTTTTTGGCCATACTAAAATAACTTGGCTGCAGTGTCGGGAAATATATATATACTGAAGACGGACTAAAGGACTTTACATCTCGATCTTATCCATCACTGGTTAGGTTTCACACAATTATTCCGATTATCACCTTGCTTTCTCCAGAAAAGCGAACGGTTAACGAGCCTCGGTTCGGCAACTCTTCCATTTTGCAGCGGGTATACGGATGATGTTTGAGCGAGGATGCTGCGCTTCCCTGTGAAGAAAATTCGGAAGCAGTTCAAACTCCTTCTACTGCTGGTTCTGCTTACGTTCGCGGTGTGGTTCACCTACCTACACATCAACCAGGGAAAAGCTATCAAACTCCACTTTAACTACGGCAAAGGTACGATGCATTTCATTTCAGTATCTGTGCCATTCATGCGTTGACAAAGGTGATTTGAAGTTAATTTATGTCCCAGAAGGTGCGGCTATCATCCAATTTGCCCAAAGTGAATTGGAATTATTGTATTTACTCGCTTATGTTCTTACACATATCCTGAACACATTTCCATGTAAGATGTAGGAAGCAGCAAATGGTTCGCTGTTTTTCCCAATTCTCAAATAATGTCATATTTCTTTATGGTGTAATACGTTTGATCAGAGCTTTCTGATCACACAAACTAAGTGTGCAAAGGGCTGAAGACAGATTGAAATACGTCTCATTTATGATGAACAGGTAGTTCATGAAAGAAGCATCATGGTATGACATGCCAATCACTTTGGAAAGGGAGGGAAACCCATTATGATTTTGTTTACCCAACATTAAACCTTGGCTTTGTCTACTGGCATTTTTCAAATTTGTATTGATTTCATGTTGAATTGACAAATCAATCAAATGGTAACCAACACTAGAAACAGATCTGCATTGCTGTCAGAAGGTCTTGTCATAGTTGTGTACATTGCTTTGGTGCCTTCAGATGTTGTTTGTGAATGATGTAAAGTGACACCCAGCGATTATTGCATCCTTGGCTTCTGTGTAATCCTCCGTCTAGTTTGTAATCCCCATACTGCCAAGATGAATGTGGTGGACAGCCTTTTCCTCTGAAGTTCTCCAGCTGAGATATTTCCTCTTCTTTAGAGCTTGCTGACTGTGTCAGGGCTGTGTTTCCGTGTGTGTGTTTAAAGGGCAGGTAGTTTAGTTCAGGTTAGTGGTTTAGTTAATTAACATGGTTTTGACCGTTTTGCATACTTCAGAACAACTGACATGTTGACAATGTAATTGGGTCCAGAAAAGGTCAGAAAACATACACACTCACACATCACTATTTTACCTACCTCATTTTCAACAGGTCAGAAGTATGTGAATGTGTTTAATCAAACCAAACAGATTAATTATATTTGTAGTCTAAGGCTTAATTAGTATAATAAGTGCTAACATACCAAAACAGTGACTGTACACAATGTGTAAATCTGGTTCTCAACACTGTAGTGGTGATTTGTTTCTCACTGTATACAACAAACCTTGGATAATTGTCAATGTATAGGAGAGCACATGTTAAGGCACAAGCCTTAAAAAAAGAATGGCTAAACAAATCTATCCCTTGCCCAGCCATGTGATGGAATTTCTATGGCCAAATGGAGGCTATTTTATTCATTATGTGTAAGTTACTCCTCAGAACGTAAATGCAGACTAGGAGGAAGTATTTTTCTTTTCTTTTGGGGAGTCCATTAATAGATGCAGAATGTTAAACCTTGACTGTAAATGGCAAGCCGTGTATGGACTATATACATTGCCTGTGTAAATATTCCATTAGGAGCAGTGGTATTTTATCATTTTGAAAAGCAATACTTAACTAGATCTTTATATAGCCTGCGCCATGAGGAAAATCTGTGCACACACTGTAGACCGACATCATTTTCTAACATCTTTTGCACGGATCAGTCCCTGTGTGCTTCTGTGTGTGTGTACTTAGCCTACATAGAACTTATGTGTCTGCAGGCAGGCCAGCAGACATACTATGAAGCAAGCATACACATATGTACACAGGCATACCGTGAAGCATACACATACGTACACAGACACACTGCATACCCATATGTACACACACACACTGTGAAGCATACACATACGTACACAGACACACTGCATACCCATATGTACACACACACACTGTGAAGCATACACATACGTACACAGACACACTGCATACCCATATGTACACAGACACACTGCATACCCATATGTACACACACACACTGTGAAGCATACACATACGTACACAGACACACTGCATACCCATATGTACACACACACACTGTGAAGCATACACATATGTACACAGACACACTGCATACCCATATGTACACACACACACTGTGAAGCATACACATACGTACACAGACACACTGCATACCCATATGTACACAGACACACTGTGAAGCATACACATACGTACACAGACACACTGCATACCCATACGTACACAGACACACTGCATACCCATATGTACACAGACACACTGCATACCCATATGTACACACACACACTGTGAAGCATACACATACGTACACAGACACACTGGGATTCTTGAACACAGCCATGAATGACATGCAGGCTTGCTGTTCTGACAGGCACACACCAGGCCAGGCACCCATGCACCAACAAACACCAAACAGCTTGATTATGTGGTTTTGTTGTGAGAAAAATATACTACAGTCTAGACAACGTATCTACAGGAGGTGAAATAAGTACAAAATATAATAAATTGTGTCTGCTCGCATTTTAAGTTGATGAATGCTTTGTAGTTGGTAAGCATGCAGCAACGTTCATTTCCATAAACTTGGTCAGCTAAGAGCACAACGGACACCCTGTTCGTTATCAACAGGTCCACTGAGCCGGCTGGAAGGAGGGATGACGGGGAGGGCGGTTGGGGGATGGAGATGGACTGAGAGGGAGATGTCTGGGGAATAGAGAGCTCTTTGATTGACCACAGTTACACACACACACACACACGCGCGCTCATACACACACACACGCTCATACACACACAGTCGGTAATGTGCACACTAGCACAGTCGGGATGGGATGACTTGAAACTGAGAGTCAACATGGTTATATACCTCATTTGAGTTTGAGTAGCGTTTGGGCCCAGTCTCCAAGTGGACTATACTCGACCAATGCACATCAACGTTGTTTTTCATTACCCACACCACGATTGAATAAAAACATAAGGGGTGGTATGGTCTGAGTGGTGTTTTTTACACAGGCACAGCCCTTGACCGGGGTGCTTCACACCTCAGTGAGACAGGAAGACAGGAACAGGAAGTCCCAGGAGCCTGGACAGATTGGTGGCTGGTTTGCCCAGGGAGACAGCATATGGTGAGATATGGTAGAGGGCACAGACTTACCAGAATGTTTAGTTACGGATGGAGCCTCCTGTTTGGAAGACTTGAATTCTTACCCTGGAGTTGACTGAGGTGCCCTAAGTGAAAAAAAGATATCATAGAGAACCGGTTTGCCACTGAAAACCAAAATATGGCATTAATGTTTATACTCTCCGGGGCTAAACATATGTCATAAAAAAAATATTTTCCATTGAAACACAACCTAAAACAGATATGGCTGGCTTAGTCAACACAATTAATGCATGATCACCACACTCACTCACTCACATATTCACACATTCACATATTTACTATCTCCCACATACACACTTCATACACATTTTAATGAGTTAGATCTGCATTGTTTTTCTCTCGGCTCGTCAAAACCCACAAGCCTCTCTGCTGTCATGGCAACAATGCCCACAATGTCACCGCTCCCTAAATGTAGCGGCTGTGGTTCTCACGGCTGTAAACACCACGGAATGACTTCCACTAACCCATGCAAACACTCATGCTAATACATGTTAACATGCTACCACATACATACACACACATGCACACACACTTAGACATGATAACACACATGGACAAACACACACATGTACGCATAACCTTGCAAAACATAGACCTCCACCGTAACATAGTACTTCAGTTTTAAGTGTGCATGTGTTTTTAGCAACAATAGTTTTTCAGCTGCTTAACTGATTCTCCCAGCTGCTGCCCACGTGCTAAGCTTCATCCCACTGTTAGGGTCAGGGCCTACTCTGGGGTTAGGTTGAGGGCCTACTCTGGGGTTAGGTTTAGGGCCTACTCTGGGGTTAGGTTTAGGGCCTACTCTGGGGTTAGGTTGAGGGCCTACTCTGGGGTTAGGTTTAGGGCCTACTCTGGGGTTAGGTTTAGGGCCTACTCTGGGGTTAGGTTGAGGGCCTACTCTGGGGTTAGGTTGAGGGCCTACTCTGGGTTTAGGTTTAGGGCCTACTCTGGGTTTAGGTTAAGGGCCTACTCTGGGGTTAGGTTTAGGGCCACTTTGGGGTTGAAACCATGGTGCAAGAATTTTGTGAAAAATAGACATTTAAAGGGTTACATTACATTTTGTAATTGATTTACTTCAGTCAGGAATTTTCATGTGCTATTTTGAAGAAACTGATGCTAATGCACTTAATTAGCATATACAGTCTGTCTGCTACCATGCAAGCAGATCCTGTAGACATTACGTACTTGTGCTTCAAGTGAACTGTAAAATTGTGCTTCAGGTAAAATACAGATTTTAAATAAAAATAGCTATGTGATTTGTTTTCAGATTGGTTGACTGTAACTCAGTAAAAGCTTTGAAAATTGTTTCATGTATTGTTTATTTTTAATCTACTTAATACTGGATGCAGTATTGTGAATAGTTTCCCAGAGTTAATCTTACTCTTGGGAAGTGGATACATGACATCAGTGCTAAAATCACTTTAATTGCACAGCTCCTTATTGTTTTGTAAATACGAGATGTCTGAAACAAGCTAAATCTAATTGTACTGTTGTGAAGGGAGCCGTTTGTGATTTGTGAATCAATTATCCTGTGACAAGCAGCAGTCACAAGTCAACCCATTCAGGTGGTAGTTTGAACAGATTGCAGATATTGTAGAAAGGCGGAGGGGACAAATGTACATGAATGGAGTGGCCTCCAAAGGTAGATTTAAATTGAAAAAAGTTTTCATCACACTGGAAATTATATGATTATACTGCTAATGTCTCGATCTGTATTAGTTGGTGCTTTATTTTCTTCGGGTGGCAAAGAAGATGGTTTCTAGCCAAACCCTGACACAAAGTTATTACATCAAAGTACAAAAACACACAAAAAAGGAAACAAGGAAGAGAGAGAGGGAGCCAGAGAGAGAGTGAGACAGAGAGAGAGAGACAGAGAGAGGTAGATGGACAGACAGACAGAGAGAGAGAG
>JACXGK010010437.1:0-17912 GCA_016801125.1 Novumbra hubbsi | reverse complement strand
TTGTTTGTGCTTGTCTCAACAGCTCACGGTTTGTCTCTGTTTATTTCCAATTCATGCGAATGCTCTACATGTTTTCTGTATATAGTTTTTATGTTAGTTAGTCCTTTCATTTTACGTGTACAGTTTCGTGTAGTTTGTAGTTTGTTTGTCTTTGGGATTAAATCACCTTTTGTTTGAAACTATGTCCGCGTTTGGTTCCGCCACACTACAACACCGTGACAGTCAGTGATAACCAGCCCAGAATGCAGATCGTCTGTTTTTTCTTTTTCCTCTGCCTTTTGTTTTTCAATCAGTTTGCAGTTCTTCTAAATGTTCTCCACCTCACCTTTATTTTCTATATATTAATAATCTCTTGTTCTTTCAATGTCAGCTCCTCCTCCAGCTCTCTAAAATGAGAACTAATCACAGCTTTGAGATGATGATCTGTGTCCTTCCTTGTTTAAGCTATTTCGATTTGTCGCATGTCATCTGTCTGCTCCAATTGCAGTAGGTCCGCCATGTTGTTGACCAGCCTGTGGATCTGCATGTTTCTTTAACTGGTGCTCTACATCAGGACAGTGTATGTGCCCAGCATGTAGGCTCCTCTGGAGGCATATCTTACAGAAGGTGTGCTGGTAGTTGAGGGTCACAGGCTCAGGGAAGATGTCTGTGCAAATTGCGCCGGAAAGTTCTTCTGTTGCAGATTGGGAAAATGAGGCGGTACCGGTGAGTTTACTGTTCTTTGTCAATGTGAGAGAAAAAGTTAACTTAATCCTGAACTGAACCGAAATCACCCAAGCTTTATAGCTACCCCTAAGGCCTAGCCGTGATTGGAAGTTCAACCCTAAATTGTCACCAAACCAGGAAAATTATTGTCCCCTCATAGGAAAATGTTTTCCTTACATTCTGCAGACTTTTAGTTCTCAGAAGGTATGTAAAACTTGTCCACACACATTGCCACTTGGTGTTTTTCGAAAAATGCAACACATTTATTTGAACTCTGTGTTACTGAGAGGAAGTGTCAAAGACCAGGAAGTACTCTCGCACTCACAGCTCTCAACTAATGGTTCTTGACAACTTAGATGATATGCGGACCACACATTGTGAACACTTTCCAACATATTTATTTTTTATGTGTGTTCTGTGTTCAGTGTTTGCTGATACGTTGAAGTTAGCATCCACTACCAGCAAATAGCCAGTGCTCAAAATGGCGGATGGGTAGTTGTCTGGTGATTTGCCCTGACTCATCTAGTTTTGATGAGCTGCTTGAGAGACAAAGGATCGCAGGGCATTTGAAGGGTAACCACTAAACACTGATTAAGGGAATCTGGAATCTAAAACCGAACGAGAAAGGCCAAGGGGTTATGGTCTGACTCATCCCTTCAACACAGCTCATCAACACCTGTTCCAAACATGGTGTCATGGGGTGTTATTTTAACTGTGCTGGGTTTAGTCACACCACACTGGCAATGTTTCCATCTAATTCCTATTGTTGTAATGAAGTTATAAACTACATCGTTTCCTTCTTTGTCATGGTCAGAACACCTTGTGAGTGATGAATGGGGTGTGCAAATTGAACGAGCGTAATGCTTTGCTATTTGTTAGATCTTAATCTACTAGGAATGAATATGATTAATAGGAGCCAGAGCAGGATTTGGACGAAGTGTGTTGTTGCGGTTGGGTTTGAGACAGACTGTGTGTAATACTGTATGTGAATGTACTGATGTATTCAGCCCATATAGAGTGAGGTAGAGGTACTTCTATAGGGATGGGTGTTGTTAAGATGTGACTCGTTTGGAGTAGTGTGTTCATATTTACTTGTGTCCATATTCAAGGAATAATTTGTCTGTTCGCATTTGTGTTTGAATCGCTTGTGATAACGGTGTATGTGTGTGTTCTCTGTGTGACAGAGGGGATTAAAATGCACAAGTCATGTGCATAATTAGCAATTCCGTCAGGCAGCTGTGGAGAATGTGCAAGATTACACACTCTCTCACACACTCACATACACACAGCACTGGCATATGAATGAAATAAAAATCCACAGCGTTCCCACACACACACACACACACACACACCATAGTGTATCACCCACCACCTCCCCCAGCGGTCAGGGGCCCCGGAGCAGGCCTAGAACCGGCCCTGCACATAGGACTGTCTGCCCAATCACATAGGACTGTCTGCCCAATCACATTGGACTGTCTGCCCAATCACATAGGACTGTCTGCCCAATCACATAGGACTGTCTGCCCAATCACATAGGACTGTCTGCCCAATCACATAGGACTGTCTGCCCAATCACATAGCTTTTATCTGCCCAATCATATAGGACTGTCTGCCCAATCACGGAAGACGCCAAACTCACACCAATTCACCTACACCTGGTTGTTCTTCTAGCTAACATTTCTTTTTTTTGAGTGAACCAAAAGCATATTGTGTTGAGTTATAATGGTCAACTCTGATCAGAGCGCTGGCTGTGGCGTGAGGGATGGGGAGGAAATGCATGGATTATTTGACTCTTTTGTCCTTGAGATAAAAGACGGGGGAGAAGTATGTTGTGGGTGATTGATAGGTTTGTCAGTGCTTTGGTTTCTTTGTCACATCGCATCAAAGAAGGGTGTTTCACCCCGATATTTTCTTAGACCCATTGCTCTGTCGTACGCGTGTATGTATGAGATGGGTAATGGATGCGTGTGTGTGTGTGTGTGTCTGTGTGTGGGACACTGGCTGAGGAGAATAAAGGGGTGAAATCCCAGATTACATAATAGGATGCTGTGAAGGGATTCGTGTTCATTAACAAACAAGACAGCAGAAGCGTATTTTAAATACTTCCCACTGAGCAAAATTTCTTGAAAGATGTATTTTCAAGGTCTTTTCAAGCACACAGACGTCTTTCCAACATTTTGTGCTAGTAGGGTTTATTGGAGCAAATCAAAACATGCACACACGCGCGCATATATGCACGTTTATGGCACAGAGATTGACCCTTATTTAGATGTCTTCATTTACAGTTTCTTACATGAATGCCTAAAGTAAACCTAGCCCTGACCACTAATGGCAAACCTTAACCCTGATTCCAAACCTCCCCTAAATCTTTAAAGAGGAATAATTAGGAATATCTCAGGTCATAAATGTTTGATGTAATGTAGTCTTGCTCTTGTGTTTTGAGGATCTGTTGGGTAATTTTTCATACATATGGTGTTCAATTATCTGAACCCCCAGTTTTTCCATCCAGTGTGTAGTATGTAAACAATGTGCCAACTAACTAAACCACCGGTTTGCCATTAGAAACTCTTCATTGTGTGTGACATATCGTTTAAATTCTATTTTCTACGCTCAAATTATACTTGTGACCTGTTATAATGTTTACATTTGAATTCAGCATATAGAACCATGGAAATGCATATGGTTAGGTAGCGCTAAAACAATTGGTTTTCGGGCAGGTTTTCCCGTTTGTGAATGCCTATGTCTGTCTCTTCCTCAGAGGACTTGGTGTGTTGCTGCGGAAATGTGTCCGTTTCCAGTATGGATTGGGGGGGGGGGGGTCCATTGGGACATATTAGGATTTTTGTTGACTTCAAGGTATGCCGCTAGAAATGTGCTCCCGTCCAGTCAGCTAGACTGAGCTTGGCCCTTGGCGTTCTTCACACCCCAACACAGGGATTATCACTGGTCAGATTCAGCCACTCCGGTGGACATGTTTAGACTAACAAATCCCCCAACAGGCACGGTTCCTACTGATCCTTGCCACGCTGATCCTGACTAATCCCGTTCTCCGCTAACTTCCATTTCAGGCCAGTATCGTCCCGAGGGCACTGCGCTGGTTAACCCAGGGCCTTTATGTTCGGATGAGAGCTGGCCTTTTGGTGAGGACTGGTGTGGGGCACTCTGTTCATTTGGCTGGTGCAGTTGGACATGTCTCTCCTTTCTGTCTGATGAGGAAAGTGCTTTCTCTTTTTCAGAGCTGTCCCCTGTCGGAAAGATGAGGCTTTAGCTCTCCCTGTGACAGGCTCAAGCGCTCCAATTTTCCCTGGGCTGCTCCGTTCTGAGAGAGAGTGTAGAATGGGTTTGCTGGGTTAGGAGACTGGCAATCTAACAACAGTATGCGTTGGCTGCTCTCTCTGGGCACCCAGACAAATGGGCACTGGGACTGATTTACAAAGCTCTTTGTAAGGTGGGGGCATGTGAACTGAAGCTTTCACGCGGCCACTCTCTGTGTAGTTCGTTCGCTGGTGAAACCCACCTCAGGTTTTTTGGTCTTTTATTCAAACCGTGTCCAAAACTTCAAAACGATTTCACTGAGCTTGGGTGGTGTAATTGTTTGACCTAGTGTACTAATATGGTCTCTCTTCCCTCCCCCCACCGTTTGTCTCTCTCCCTTCTTCCACCCCTCCACAACCTTTGTCTCTCTCTATCTATCTATCTATCTATCTCTCTCTCTCTCTCGGAGCAGCGAAGAAGACGTGTGCGACCACAGACTTTGCCTGTAACAACGGCCAGTGTGTTCCCCTGAGGTGGCGCTGTGACGGGGAGCCGGAGTGTGCTGACGGTTCGGACGAGGCAGACGCTACGTGCAGTATGTTCAAACCTCCCTTTCACCTGCCTCTTTGTGGCTGAATGGGCAGATGGATAAATGAACGAAATGAGGAAGCGAGAGAGGTCGGGAGTGGTGTTGTGTTTTTCTAAAATAGCAAAAAGATGCCCCCCCAACACACACACCCGCCCACACGTGTGGCACAGCTTAATACCCAGAGGAACGTTACCACCAGCTCAATGGTGAATGAAAAGCAAGTGGTCCGAATTGGGTTCTGTGTCTTCCCCCCCTCTGGAGTAGCGTGACTGAGCTGCGGCACTGCAAATTCCCTCCCGATTTCTAAAAAGCAACGCGTTTTCATTTTCTTTGCTGCAGAAATCACATGAACGTTTTCACAGAGACAATACTATTTTCTCCCACTTAACCTTTAACCCTAGATGTGTGTGGGTAGCTGCCACGTTTTAGCAGAGCTTTTATCTTAAGTTTTGTCGCTGACCTAGAATGACTTTATTACTTTACTAGTTGTTTTAAGCTCACACACGTACACAACAAAATACACACACTCACTTTGCCAAACCTCCAACCATCAGGAGAAACTCTTTCCATTTCCATTCGTCAGAGACGGTGACCCATCCGTCATCGAGGTCAGCCTTCCACCTCTTTACGGCATTCCACAGTAACCCCCCGCAAAGCGCTCACATCCGGCTGAAAATGTACCCAGGACTCCCTTTTCACCACCGACCTCCAGGATATGACCTGTGCACTGTGTCGCCGTTTAGTAATAAGCGCTGAGAGACTTCGGCACACTGCTGTTTTACTACTCGTTAATGCAGGTGCAACAATAACCCTGTTGTGATAGTTGATCAAGCCATCCGTGGGGACATTAGCATCACTACATCACTGTAGAATAGAAGGCAGCCAATTCTTCATAGCTATAAATCACCTGCTAGTACAGTGCCGCGCTAATGTCCACGGAGGAGAGTCAGAGAGCTGTTATATTCTCTTATAGCCTCATTATGTCAAATAATCATTGAGTCTATGTGAAGGCATAGAACTGCATCATGTGTGTGTGAGTGGGTGTGTGAATGGGGGCAATGTAGTGTGAGAGGATGTAACTATAGACCCTAGGCTGAACCTGGCCGAGTCTTAAAGATGCACACCAGTAATATTGATTGAACAGGCCATGCCCCATTGCTTATTATACATCTTTAGCACTCAAATTCTATTAAGGGCTGATTAATTTGGACTTTTTCTAGACTTATTATACATATGCAACATCTTTTAGCGCAATGTGATTTACTCTTGTCCGCCCAGATGGATGGGTTCAAAGGGAACGCACGCCAAGTGTGTGCCCTTATTATTGTTTGTATGTCTTTGGAAAGTATTAGATTAGATTCAACTTTATTGTCCTTGAACAGTACAAGTACAGTACAAGGAAATGTAGTTTGCATCCATTCAGAAGTGCAAAAAAGAGCAGTGCAAAAATGTTATGCAGGGCAGTATGTTAGTGTACAAAATGCTCCGATGTATGAGCCTACAAAACGAAACGAAGCGCAATGTATGAATGTGCAATTGGCATAGGTAAGTAATGTACAATTTAACAATGTATCGAAGTGCAAATATGCAGAGAGAAGAACAAACGGAATGCATTAGTGCAAGTAGCAAATGAGGTGTCAAAGTGTAAATATGAAAATTGAAAATACAAACAGTATGCATTGTAAAAATGGCAAATAATAAATAAGGTAGTAATGTGTAGAGCAGGAGGTAGTGGAGGTTGTAAGACTAGCGTCGGGTCACAGAGTTTAGCAGGGTAACAGAAGCTGGAAAGAAGCAGTTCTGCTGGTGTGGGAATGAAGAGACATGTACTGCTTGCCTGATGGCTTGGGTGTGAGGGGTCCATGATGTTGCCACAAGCTCTCTGCAGACAGCGCTTGTGCTGGGGGTCTTTGATGGCGGGGAGCTGGACACCAATGATGCACTGGGCGGTTTTCACCCCCCGCTGCAAGGACTTCCGGTCGGCCGCAGAGCACCCGTTGTACCAAACTAGTCAAGGTGCCTTGACCTTGCAGCGATAAAAGGTTACCAGGATGTTAGTAGAATGGTGGGCCTTCTTTAACTTCCTTAAAAAGTACAGGCGCTGTTGTGCCTTTATTACCAGGCTCGTGGTGTTGAAAGACGAGTAGTGGTCACCATGGAGTTTGGAACTAGCCTAGAGTAGGCGACTGTGTTGAATGCTGAGCTGAAGTCTATGACCAACAGCATCACATATGTGTTGGTTTTGTCCAGGTGGGTCAGGGCAGAGTGGAGAGTTGTGGAGATGACGTCCTCAGTAGAGCTGTCAGGGCGATAAGCAAACAGATGTGGGTTTGGAATTGGAGAACATAAGATGAGCCAAGACCAGTCTTTCAAAGCACTTCATTGTTGTGGGGGTGAGTGCAACTGGTCAGAAGTCATTTAGGCTTGATGCAGTCAACTGCTTTAGCACTGGCACAATGATTGTGGTCTTAAAGCACGTGGGGACAACTGCTTGTGAGACCCCAGCCAGCTGCCCAGCACATGCTCTGAGCACACGCCAAAGAACACCATCAGGACCAGCTGCCTTGCGTGCATTCACCCTGCTAAGTGCAGAAGACACCTGGACAGACTGAGGGGGGCGGGGCCAAGGTGTTTTGCTTGTTTGTAAAGGGAGGCCTCAGTGGCTGAGGGGGTAGGGTGTTTAGGTCGATAGTTAGTCATGGTTTGAATGCCCTGCCACATGTGTCGAGGTTCAGAGTTGTTATGGAAATGCTTCTCAGTCTTCAGTTTGTGGGTGTGTTTGGCCATCTTGATGCCCCCTTTCAGGTTGGCCCTGGATGTGTTGTAGGCCTCCGTATCTCCGTATCTGAAAGCAGCATCACTTGCCTTCAGCAGCAGTCGCAACTCTTTGTTCATCCAAGGCATCTGGTTGGGGAAGGTCTTTATTTGTTTATGGGTGGTGACGTTGTGATTTATTCCAGGACGGGGGATGCATATGTCTCAATGTACGTATGGGAGTTAGTGGTAGCCTGAGTGTTGAAACTGGTGCTGTAGTGATGAGTCCAACCCCTCAGGCACACTTTGATTGTCTTCACTGTAGGTTTCACACGCTTGATGATGGGTAAATACTTAGGGAGCATTAGCAGTGAAAAGTGATCAGACTGACCCAGGTGGGGGAGTGGGGTGGCTTTGTAAGCATCCGGAATGCTGGTAGACACGTGGTCTAGTGTATTGTCTCCTCTTGTGGGACGAGAGACATTTTGGTGGAATTTGGGAAAAACTGTTGTCCAACTGGAGTGGTTAAAATCCCCAGCAACCACCATAGTGACATCAGGATGTGTGTCGTTTGTTGTTTGCTAATGGTAGCCTGCAGTTCTTTCATTGCTAGCCTAGCATTAGCATCAGGGGAATGTAGGCTTGGGAACAACAATGGACGTAAACTCCTGAGGCAGGTAAAAGGGTCTGCAGCTAATCATAAAATATTCCAGATCGGTAGAACAGTGACTCCCAAAGAGGTTACTGTTGCTACACAACATTTTATTTACAGAGATTCATGACTTGAGTCAACTGCCGTTCGAAAAGCGTGCGAAGACACGGAGGCCCTTGAGGCTAATAGCATTTTCTGATAGCATTATCCTATTGTTAAGCCATGTTTCTGTTGCAGTCCCCTGTGAGATGATTCTTAGACGTATTCTGTCCATTTTGTTTGCCAGGGACCAGGGGACTAGACTAACAATTATTAGATAAACTACTACTAATTTACAAACTCTAGAGAGACACTTCCGCCATCTTGGTCTGATGTGCAAGGTCGGTAATCTAGGGGTAGAGCGTTAACACTGTAGTTGGATTCACTCTGGGTTTGTGGTGACACTTCAAGGTCGGTAATCTAGGGGTAGAGCGTTAACACTGTAGTTGGATTCACTCTGGGTTTGTGGTGACACTTCAAGGACGGTAATCTAGGGGTAGAGCGTTAACACTGTAGTTGGATTCACTCTGGGTTTGTGGTGACACTTCAAGGTCGGTAATCTAGGGGTAGAGCGTTAACACTGTAGTTGGATTCACTCTGGGTTTGTGGTGACACTTTAAGCGTAGCACCTGGGTTTGCAGACCTAAATATAACATTGACTAAATATGACTTGGTTTAGCCACTCTGGGATGTGTATATGAAGCATTGACTTCACCTTCCTCTCATTTATTTTAGAGACCACTTAGATTTTACACCTTAAAATAGTGCACATATCATAGTTTGGTTATAGACCAATGAAACTGGAAAAAACATCTAGGTCCATTGTTGTCTTTCCCCATTCAAATTAAGCAAAATGAATTATGACAGTAACTTATGTCTTCCGTCTTGGTGTCTTAAAAGTACATAACTCATGTCATAATCACCACTCAACAACATTATGCGCTCAACTCAAAGGCCTGCAGCGTGAACTGTTTTGCCTTAATACGAGTTAGCCTGCAATTAGCATGCCCTGCACACAGACATTTATATTAAGCTGGATGTTAATGAGATCACTGAAATATGTTGCATTAGACATTTCATACTAGATTCCCAGCTAATGAGTAAATAGTCACAGAATTTATTTTAAGAGTTTTAGCAAGGCAGTTTTCTGTACCTAAATACACGGTCATGGGCTCTGATGAACATCTTTCTGTCCAAACCCATTCCATCTGGACATCATATGACTCCACTGTGTGGCGTTTACAACACATACACTGACTGAGAATTGGGGTAATCAATGTCAGTCAATGCTTTGTGTTGATCTCATTCTGTATTAAATTAGTGTAGACTTTCATCCATAGAAAGGCCCTGTTCTCTTTGGGATATAGCATTTAGGGCTTCTCAGAGCTTGAGAAATCTGACGCGGGCCTGTCTGACACAGATCAGGGCGTTGACGTAAAGAACAGGGACCATTGTGTTGATTGAACATAGCAGGGTCCATGGTGTTGATGCTCAGAGCCGGACCTATGGGGTTGATGGACTTGCAGGTCCCTGGTGTTCATGGACAGAACGGGGCCCATGATCTCGATGGACAGAGCTGGGCCCATGGTGTTGATGGACAGAGCGGGGCCCATGATGTTGTTGGACAGGGTGGGCCCATGGGGTTGATGGACAGAGCTGGGCCCATGGTGTTGTTGGACAGGGTGGGCCTATGGGGTTGATGGACAGAGCGGGACCCATGGTGTTGATGGACCGAGCGGGACCCATGGTGTTGATGGACAGAGCGGGGCCCATGGTGTTGATGGACTGAGCGGTGTTGATGGACAGAGCGGGGCCCATGGAGTTAATGGACAGAGCGGGGCCCATGGAGTTGATGGACAGAGCGGGGCCCATGGAGTTGATGGACAGAGCGGGGCCCATGGTGTTGATGGGCAGAACGAGGCCCCTTGTGTTGAGGGACATAGAAGGGCCTATGGTGTTGGCGGACATAGAAGGGCCTATGGTGTTGGCGGACATAGAAGGGCCAATGGGGTTGATGGACATAGAAGGGCCAATGGTGTTGATGGACATAGAAGAGCCAATGGTGTTGGTGGACGTAGAAGGGCCAATGGTACATTTGTGTTGTTTGTGTGTATGAGTTGTTTGTGGGTGTTTCTGTGTTGTTTGTGTGTATCTGTGTTGTGTAGGAAAGTTGTTTGTGAGGTGAGTGTGTATCGTGTCAGATGTACCTTGTGTAGGAAGTATATGTCTTGTGTGGAAGGTGTCTGTTGGCATGGGAAGTGTGTGTGTGTGTGTTGTGTGAGAGGTGTGTATCCATGTGCTCATCCACACTCAAGCCACAATCCTCTTCCTCCTTATCCTCCCCTTCCTCCTCTGCTCCAGTCTCGTCTTCATTCACACTCTTAGCTTCAATTAGTTTGTAATTAACGTTCCACCTTCACTCCCCTGCCCATCCTCCCTCCCCTCCACCATGCTGCCCTACAGGCACCCTCTCCCCGCTGGATCCAAGTGGTTTTAAATAATGCTTCAGAACGGACTGATTTCCCCGTGAAGGAGCCTGTGGTCCATGAGGCCCCAGCATCAGGTTCACTATGGCACTCCTGTGGAGTCTTGGGCCCCTAGTGAACCTGATGCTGATAACAAAAAAATATATAAAGGAAGTTTCTTGTTATTTTTTTATTTTTTTATATTGTAGGTGTGTGACATTGTCTCCCTCAAGATTAACACAGACACTTGGTACCTCTCATTCCTGCTGACTGAAACCCCTTCTCCAAACTAAGTTTATGGGTGGGGGAAGTTTTTGGACTGCTTATGTGAGTCCTACAGCCCTCATTTGAGGTGATGTGTCCATACCGTTGTTGAAACAGACACAATAATGAACTGATTCTAAACCCTGACTGGTGAGACATAAGTTGAGCTGTTTACTTATAGTACTCTTTTCTTTTTCATTTCACTCGTTTCCATGATCTCCTCTTTAACTTGTCTTCATGTCCTGACCTCTCCACCCCCCTCCTCTCCATCTCTCTCTGTGCCAGCATCTGTCCTGTCACGTCCAGTGTTAGTTTACCTGGTCGGTTCCTTGGAGGTCTGGCAGGAGGACAATCCAGGGCTGTATTACAGCACTCTGCGGGAGTAGTGTTACCTTCGTTAGTGATTCTGAAAATGAGGGAAGGAAGGATCCAGTCAAGTGCTCAGTCTGGACAGCTTCAATTTCATGCTCCAGGCTACTGAGCAGCAGGGCTAATTTCCCGTGTGGCCGCTAGAAGTTGACAACCTCCGCTCTGGCCCTTCGTAAGCTCCAAGCTAGCTTCTGCCAAAACAATACAACCGCTGTGGTTTCCCCAACTCGTTTCGGGTATCGGTGGCACAGTGCTGGCTTATTAAGCTGGTAGTGCCTGTGTATGCGTTTCTATGTGATCGCTATCGGAATTTACCTGAACTCATGAACACTGAATGAGGAGAGTTAATTAATTAACCCTAGAGTTAATTATATCACTCATTGTCATTCTTTGACTTTGCCACTGACTTTCATGTCAGCACGGTAAAGCGCGGTGCGCTATGCACAATATTACCTAACTTTTTGCAAATACTATGGTGAGAACAAATATTTGATACAATGCCGATTTTGCAGGTTTTCCTACTTACAAAGCATGTAGAGGTCTGTAATTTTTGTCATAGGTACCCTTCAACTGTGAGAGACGGAATAGAAAATCCAGAAAATCACATTGTATGATTTTTTTTGTAATTAATTTGCATTTTATTGCATGACATAAGTATTTGATACATCAGAAAAGCACAACTTAATATTTGGTACAGAAACCTTTGTTTGCAATTAGAGATTATATGTTTCCTGTAGTTCTTGACCAGGTTTGCACACACTGCAGCAGGGATTTTGGCCCACTCCTCCATACAGACCTTCTCCAGATCCTTCAGGTTTTGGGGCTGTCGCTGGGCAATACGGACTTTCAGCTCCCTCCAAAGATTTTCTATTGGGTTCAGGTCTGGAGACTGGCTAAGCCACTCCAGGACCTTGAGATGCTTCTCACGGAGCCACTCCTTAGTTGCCCTGGCTGTGTGTTTTAAGTCGTTGTCATGCTGTAAGACCCAGCCACGAACCATCTTCAATGCTCTTACTGAGGGAATATTAAGTTCTTCTTTTCTGATGTATCAAATACTTATGTCGTGCAATAAAATTCAAATTAATTACTCAAAAATCATACAATGTGATTTTCTGGATTTTTGGATTCCGTTTCTCACAGTTGAAGTGTATCTATGATAAACATTACAGACCTCTACATGCTTTATAAGTATGAAAACCTGCAAAATCGGCAGGGTATCAAATACTTGTTTTTCCCACTGCACATGAAGATGTTTAAAAAGTTCGTTTTCTCATGTATATGACCAATGAAAAGTAATGAAGATGTTGTAATTTCACCTTAATTATGTATACGTATAGTTTATGAATGTTTTATTTGATTTCAGATTCCTTCTGGGTCTGTATTATCTGTGGGAAATGCCTCTCTAATGTGGTCATACATTTGACATGTTAACAAGTGCAGCTCCATTTCCACCTCATTTTGCGTGTACTGTGCGCACATTCAACCTTTCTTTGTATTTCTCTCCGTCTTTCTTTATTTCTCTCTGTTTGACGTTCTTGACGTGCGTGTTAAGCACCACGTTGATGGGATGTGCCTGGGTGGTCATGCCACTGGATGAGTTGTGGCTCGCGGCGCAAGGTTGGGTTCACAGCAAAGTCTAAAGTAAAACGCTTGGAACTTGTCAGGGGCTTGGCTGGATTGGTACACTGATTTGTAACTCTACTGTCTATACCGATTGATGTCTGGTGACAGAGGTTATTTTCTCTGTTCAGTTATATTAGGGAAATAAGGCGGAAGTTTCCAGACAAGGATTCAAAAACCTTTTAACTGGGCTTGGTTCGGTTTTGCTTGGTTTAATTTGTCTTGATTCTGTTGGGCAAGTTACACTTACTAGTTGTAGAAGTGTAAACTCCTCCCATTTGGTACTATAGTCTGCCTAAGGTTCAAAGTATCTGATTCAGGTCTAAGTGACATACTGAACCATGGGGCTGCAAAGAATGGGATCGAATTCTGCTGCCCAATGCTGTAGTATGAAGGTCAGGGCGCAGATTGTTCTGTAGGCAGTGATCATTTATTTCTCCCCCAACAAAGCCGCACACACACACCGCTAGCCAGGTGCTCTGGGGAATCTGGTCTGAGGTCTATAGTCCACAGTGTGCTTAGGCATCTAGTTGGTGTGTGTCATAAATAATTTAACAGATATCCCAGAATGTCTTTACTGTCACCTCATGAAGTTTGTGGAAAAGCCAGCTGTGCGTAGAAAGACCTTTGTAAGGCTTCTGGTTATAGAACTACCTAGAGGAGACCGATTTCAGTCCTGCTGATCTAACTTGTTAGTAGACCTTTGCAATAAATGTGAAAATACAGGATCCACTTATTCAAATTGCCTTTTAGTTCTATAGTTCTTTTGACTAGCCTACTTAACATTTTGTGGAAGAAGCCACAACTGGATGTGTTATATGGCCAATATTCCCGCTTGGCAGGGTCCCGGGACATGTCACTCTCGTCTCCCGTCTGTCATCTGTCCTGAGAGTCCATCCTGTTTTTACATTCTAGTAATGCCCTCGTGTGGCTTCTACGTAGAGCCAACTCCTGTGTGTGTGTGTTTTGAAGTGTATTGTGGTAGTCTGGGGAAATGTCACGCTACTGTGTGTGTGTGTTCTACGGATTCCCAGTGCTTGGTGCATTAGGTGCGGTACACACCTGTTGTATGTGTCTCTCATACTCTAAACAGAGGTGTTTCTTACTGGTCAACACACCATGGCGAATGTTACCCATTACACCTTCTGTCGTGCTTACCTGTCAAATACGCGACTGTTACCTAGAGTCCTGGACAGTCTTCTACCCCGCTCACTTTCTGCCTTGTTCCTGAATGCTGATTGGCCGATTGCCATAATATATGAGTCCTTTTCTGTTGTTAAACCAGTAGGCAGAAAAGCAACTGGTGGAATTTTAATGGCTGGCTTGTTGCCCAATAAACAACCTTTAAAAGTTTCCCCTCTTTATTTTCTTGAGAAAGTGGCAATTTCCTGTGGCAGGTAGAATGGTTGTGTCACGCTGTATCTCTTCCCCCCAGCACTTCCCAGCTAATGGCCCCTGTGCGCTGGAGATTTAACACCCCTCAACCCTGCTCACTCTCTGGGAGAGGGAAAGTGAGAGAGGTGTTCTTACCCTTTTTAAGTCTTTGCCACGGTCCGGACTGTTCATGCTCAGAGGAGACAGGGCGAACTGAGGGAGAATTCACTCAAACTGGTTAAATCTTTCAGCCCATTTTCAGTTTGCCATCTCTTTTCAGTCTTGTGATCTCCGACAATGTACCATTACCCTTTCTCTCTCCGTCCCATTCCTCCTTCATGTCTCATCCCTCAACTAGTTTGCGCTGTCCTTTATTTATATCTCCTCTGTCTCTCTCTCTCATACCCTCTGGCGCTCTCTCTCTGTCTCACTCTTTGTCTCTCTACTTGGCTACTTAGTCTTAAGGGACACTAACTGTAGATCAGCTTTTCAATGAAAGCCAGCAGTCCACAGTAGCGTTCATTAAAAATGTTAAAGACAAACTCTTCTCTTACAAATTGGATTTCACATCTGAAGGACAGAGCTGGGCGACAGCAGCTCCCCACCCCATCACATCACCCGACTAAATAAGGCCTGATTTTTCCACTGTGTTACAAATATTCTCTTCATAGTGCGTTATCAAACCCTGATGGCCATTAGGGCACTATACAGTGAATAGGGTGCCATTCGGGATGCGAAAAGATCTATTGAAAGGATTTGAGAAGGTTTTGTAGAGGAGCCGTTTTAAATATCACAGAGCAAGGATCAGGACACATTAGTACATTTCAACCCCCTGTCTGCATACATTAGCCCAGCGTTTATTCCATCTGTGATCTCTTGCTGTATAAAAATCATTCTGCGTTAATTCAATCTGTGTTCACCTGATGTAAGGAAATAAATGAATGCTGTCTTCTCAGGGTTTTGGGTGGTGAGTCATAATTTCTAACAACGCACTTCTTAACACTACTTCTACTAACTACAACTGCTATTTCCTTCATACACACAAACAGTACATTCAGTTATATACCGCTCGCTCAAAACACCAGTCAATGGAAACCAAACTCACCAACCGATTGAGGGCTGGATTCAAATTCACACCGAAAACATTTGAAATCTCATTTCCAACTCATAATGTGACTCAGTAATGTTTATGGCCCCACGTGCCTGTATGTACTCCCGACAATGTCTGGGCCTGGTCCTGATGAAAGGGTGGATGGTGTCCTGGGGGATCAGGGCATCTGTGAGCTCCTGGACAGTCTGTGGTACTACTTGGCGGCATAACTTCAATTGAAATCAGGTCTGGGGAACTCTCTCTCTTACGTCCATTTTGTCTCTGTCAGTGACGTTTTCGCAGACAGCTTTCATACTCTTTCTCCTAAATTGTTCTTGTCTCCGTCAGTGACGTTACACAGACATCCTTCATATTGTCCCTACTTCATCCATCGTGGCTCTGTCAGTGTCGTTACACAGACAGCCTTCATATTTTCTCTGATACATTCATCTTGTCTCTGTCTATGAGGTTACACAGACAGCCTTCAGACTCTACTTATTTTATTTTCACATACTTTACCTGACATTTTCTGGAGGCAGACGGTACTTATGTAAATGGATTTACAGCTGATTTGGAGGAACAGTAGAGACTGACCCTCAGTGGGCAATGTCCAATCACACACACTGGATGAATGAAATACATATTAAACATTTTTAACTGCCATTAAAGTTCCACTTATTGAAATTAAAACAATTGCAAATCAGAGCAATAAATAACATTGTTAAAGTCTTAAAAGCAGATCCACCTCTAAGTCTGGGGATTACTATGAAATTGTGTAGGTGTGTGCATATGTGTTAGAGGGTGTGTGTAAATGTATTTATATTTAGCTGTGTATGAGGTCAGTAAGTCCGGGGGGGATGTTTAATTGAAGCATGTCTGAGCCCATTGACCCGCAGAGTATAGGATTCCTGTCATATATGTGTGTGTGGGTGTGTGCCCTATATTTCAGTGTATGTGATTTCTGCCCACAAGGGTCTGTCAAGGAAGGATTAGGTCAAGAAAGCCTCAGGGGAATGCTTGTCTGACGGTTTGTGTATGTAGTCAACAAGCCCCTGTGTGTGCGTGTATATGTAGTCAACAAGCCCCTGTGGGTGTGTGTATGTGTGTGTGCGTGTATAAGTAGTCAGCAAGCCCCGGTGTGTGTGTGTGTGTGTGTGTGTGTATATGTAGTAAACAGGCCCTGTGTTTTTGTGTGTGATTGTATGTACTGTGTGTTGGTTATCCGTCACCCCTCAGGTACTAGAAGCTCCATGTCCCTGCCTCAAATACCTCGCCCTTCCTCCCCTCGACTCCTCGTCCTTCCCTTGACTCCTTGTCCTTCCCTTGACTCCTCACCCTCCTTTCGACTCCTTGTCCTCCCCTTGACTCCTCACCCTCCTTTCGACTCCTTGTCCTCCCCTTGACTCCTCGGCCTCCCCTCGACTCCTCGCCCTCCCCTAGACTCTTTGCCCTTCCCTCGACTCCTCGCCCTCCCCTCGACTCCTCGCCCTTCCCTCGACTCCTCGCCCTTCCCTCGACTCCTCGCCCTCCCCTCGACTCCTCGCCCTTCCCTCGACTCCTCGCCCTTCCTTCCACTCCTCGCCCTCCCCTCGAATCCTCGCCCTCCCCTCGACTCCTCGCCCTCCCCTCGACTCCTCGCCCTCCCCTCGACTCCTCGCCCTTCCTTCCACTCCTCGCCCTATCCTCGACTCCTTGCCCTCCCCTGTCCCATCTGTCCTATCTACTTATGATGGTCTTCCCTCCGTGAGTTCCTCCTGTATACGTGTGGGCGTGATAGCGGGACTAGCTATCGTCACCCGTTCCGCCATAGTCCCGGAACCCCCTCCGTGCCGACATCCGTACAGCGTGGCGTGACAGAAAGCATCCACCTTCTTCCCCACACAGAAGCCTGCCCAACACACTTGCCACACAACTAATTGATTATATTTACATTAGACTGCTGGGTTATGAGCTATCTGAATTGAATCACTGCGGAGGTTCGTTTTAGCCGAGGCCCTGAGCAACTGATGGATGCTACTGTTTTGGTTTGTGTGTGTATGAGAGAGCGTGTAAGTAAGTGTGTGTGTGTGTGTGTGTGGACACTGGGCTGTGATATGCATCTCTGCTCCCCTCCCTTCTCTGTGAAAAGGAATTAGGGAGGCAGTTAATCAGAAGTGCATTAGCATACGTTTGTGCACGGTGCCCTTCTACCCCACTCATAATAGATGCTTAGTTTGAAAACGTGGGTCGAATATCAACACCCAACCCCCATTTCTCCCTCCTCCCTGACTCTCTCCTGCCTCCCTGACTCTCTCCTGCCTCCCTGACTCTCTCTGTCCTCCCTGACTCTCTCGCCCCCCTGACTCTCTCTCTCCCCCTCTATCTCTCCCTCCTCCCTGACTTTCTCCCTCCTCCCTGACTCTCTCTCCCCCTTGACTCTCTGTCTCCCCCTTGACTCTCTGTCTCCCCCCTGACTCTATGTCTCCCCCCTGACTCTCTTTCCTCCGTGAATCTCTTTCTTCATTCTGACTCTCTCTCCTAGCTGACTCTCTCTCCATTGTGACTCTCTCTCTCTCCTCCCTGACTCTCTCTCCTCCCTGACTCTCTCCATTCTGACTCTCTCCTCCCTGACTTTCTCTCTCCATTCTGACTCTCTCCATTCTGATTCTGACTTTCACTCTCTGTCCTGACCCTGACTCTCTCACTCTCTGTCCTGTCCCTGACTCTCTCACTCTCTGTCCTGACCCTGACTCTCTC
>JACXGK010010436.1:0-18037 GCA_016801125.1 Novumbra hubbsi | reverse complement strand
TAAGATGGAGGAGTTACCTTGTCAAACAATGTGGAGGGTACATGGGAAGTAAGATGGAGGAGTTACCTTGTCAAACAATGTGGAGGGTACATGGGAATTAAGATGGAGGAGTTACCTTGTCAAACAATGTGGAGGGTACATGGGAAGTAAGATGGAGGAGTTACTTGTCAAACAATGTGGAGGGTACATGGGATTTAAGATGGAGGTGTTTGCTCGTCAAACAATGTGGAGGGTACATGGGAAGTAAGATGGAGGAGTTACTTTGTCAAACAATGTGGAGGGTACATGGGAAGTAAGATGGAGGAGTTACCTTGTCAAACAATGTGGAGGGTACATGGGAAGTAAGATGGAGGAGTTACCTTGTCAAACAATGTGGAGGGTACATGGGAAGTAAGATGGAGGAGTTACCTTGTCAAACAATGCACTGCAGGTTCTAAGGCTGACAGGAGGTCCGGACGACAGCAGTCGGTTCTGAATGTGAAGGTTGAGAATGGCAGGATTTACTGGACACAGGCTGACACAAAATGACCGAGCAATGGAACTTAGAGGTCAGGGAAAGGGCAGGGAAAGGGCAGGGGGCTGATGGACGAGGACTCGTTCCTCTCATCAACAT
Source organism: Novumbra hubbsi (assembly GCA_016801125.1). Taxonomy (NCBI): domain Eukaryota; kingdom Metazoa; phylum Chordata; class Actinopteri; order Esociformes; family Umbridae; genus Novumbra; species Novumbra hubbsi. Next base: position 17,424 of record JACXGK010010436.1, on the reverse strand, counting down.
CTAACATGGTCCTCACAGGTCAACAGAGGAGAGATGTTGGTGGGAAAAGAGGTACATCTCATGTTGTGAAGACCATCCGCTGCTCGCCAGTCCTGCCATAGATGGAGATGACAAGAATATACCTGCAGTGGCGTTAGTAGCAGAGCGTTTACCTTCTGCTCAGTGACTGAACACATTACTATATTGTCTAGGGGCTGGCCGTTCCAGAGGTGCGGTTGCCACCGTCAACACTACATCAGCACCCTCAAGGTGGTGGGAATCACCAAGCCAACATGGCCACTGTTTGTGAAACAGAGTTCTCCCCCGAGAAACCACTAAGAGTTAAATGGCTCCGACTTTGCCATTGAGTGAGAGTTACCAACGCAGAAATACTGAATGCTGGTGTACATGATGTCTGAGAGCGTCCCCTCTCAGTCCACCAATAATAATGGCTCTGGCATCGACACAGTCCACTTTCCAGCACACCCACCACCCAATCTGTAGTCTGTAGCAAGAGTGTGCAAGAAGCAGCACAAGCTAAAACTGTCCTGCAAAGTTTTGGTTGAACACATTATATACATTAAAAGGAACAGGGGTGGGGAGATTGAAGTGTTGATTCAATGTAATCAAAGAGAAAAATAAAGGGTTAGTTAATCTGTTTTTGGGCTAAAAAAAATCCCCATTCATCCATCAGACAGAAAATGTGTCAGCGGTTGAATATCGTTTCCTAACCCTAGTCTGTATCAACTTACCTGTCAAGTTCTCATACAGCAAGGAGATTCACAGTTGAATTACTTGTGTAGACAGTAACTAATACACAGCTATTTGCATTGGGTTTCGAAAAGAGACAAACATTGTTAAAAGATATTCAAAATGCCGGATCATCACTAAAACACTCTGACACTGTGCCAGCCCTGAAACAGTCATTAGGCTAAACTCCAAAGGAACGTTCAGACTCCTAGACAGTCAGGTGTGGTCTGGGTTTATGTTTTTGACACGGTAGTGACAGACTGTCTAGCTTAAAGCACATACCAAAAGCTCCACAGCTGACAAGAGGTTCGTTTTTCTGACAAACGTAGGCAAATTCGCTCTAAAAATCAAAAATAATAAGCACTTACCAGAGTGTTGGCTGCTATGTGCCCATGTGCTGATTTGTCTAAAAGAGGAAAAAATCATTGGCAAAGTCCCATTGTTTTACAGTAAAGTCCCATTGTTTTACAGTAAAGTCCCAATGTTTTACAGTAAAGTCCCATTGTTTTACAGTAAAGTCCCATTGTTTTACAGCAAAGTCCCATTGTTTTACAGTAAAGACACATTGGCAGAGCTGCATGTGGGCTCTTCACCAAATACATTCAAATCATCTAAACTGCAGGTAATACAGCAACGTTGCATGTTTTCATGTGTTCTGACCTCCGGAGGTGAAGCTCATGTACTTCTGGTTATTCACTGTCTCTTTGGAGTCGTAGAACTTAAGCACGTCCAACACCGCTTGTGGGTTCTTCTTCTGCTCCAGCTTGGTGATGTTGGAGGTCTGGAGGAGACGTGCCCACTGCTCTGGGATACCCTGGGGAAGAGACATCCCACCACAGGCTGTGAGTTCAGGGGCAGGCAAGCTCTGTGACACAGCAGTCTGACGTACACAAGTAGTAGTAACATGGACATTAAATGGGGCACTCTGAACTTCCACTGCTCACCTGGTCTGTGATCAACTAAGTACAGAATAAATCAGTAGGTCAAGCATGCACTTACGGTGAACTCCCCTGTAACTGCGTCAAAGCCGACGTGTATGGTGTGTTCAAAGTCTGAAGGTAGGGAGATCTCAGGACGCTCCTTTTCCTTCTTCTTGTTTGCTGCAGTGGGAGAAAGCATAGAGAACTGTGTCTTCTGTATATCCACTGGGATTGGAAAGGGACACTTGGAATCACTGTTGAAATCATGAGAGGTCATTCAAAATGTGTATAATTTAAAGACAAGACAATACAACGCCCATGTATCAAATGGAAAAAGTAATTGGGGCTCCAGGCACTAACACAGCACTGATGTGGCTATCAGGGACGGTTCCTTGTCTTCATTGGACCTTGGTGGTCTTGTAATATGAGGCTCATCGTCTCCTGGAAACACTAAACATCTTCGGGCCTATTCCATTCTGTTCCAATCATTACGTGTGAGCACCCAGACGCTTCCTGATCAGATCACGCTGTCACGACAAACTCAGGGTCCTAATTTAATCCAGATGTCTACTCACTCTTGTCTCCTCCAGGAAAGATGGAACGCAAGCGGACCTTCTTGTTCTTCTCTTCGGGAGCCATTGGGAGAGGTTTGGAGCCGTGGTTTACTGAGGAAGAGTCTCGGGAACTACTGTTCATTCTCAAGGGAGGGGCTGGCGGTTTCTCTTCAATATCGACACTATCGGACATCTTTAGTGACACTCACAATATCCTAGGGTGAAAGAAAAACAAGAGTGTTAAGCATGTGGCTGAGAGAAAATAAGCGTGGTCTTAGGATCAACATGGATGCAGGGTGAGAAAGATGCACCTGGGCTCTCCTCTCAGATATTAAGGCTCTCCACTCCCTCTGCAAGCTGCTTTCAAATCATCAACATCCATCTCACATTGACTGAAGTATTTTCATTCCAAATAACCAAATGAAGAGATGTGGGAGTGTTGTAAGGGTTTCAAATTCAAGCACCAACTCTGTAACCAGATTACTTACATTAAAAAAAGTCAGGAGTTCAACAAAGCCCGCAAGGTAATTGACTTTGAATGGCTGTCTCTCTCCAATCCTCAGTGTGTAATGTTTACAGTGGGTAGTAGCTTGCCTGAAGCTAGCATGTTGAAATCACCATGGTCACAAGAAGGGCCTGTCTGGGCTCCACGGGGGGGCAGAATATCACATAATTTGGTTCCATTTAAACCTACAATTTCCTGTCATAGTTTGGCTCTCTGGTCTCTAATCTCTTTATTAAAGGGCCTCAGGGTTCAGAAAGAACTCTGTGTAACGTGTTATATCTGTTGGATGCCAAGGACAAAAATTATCAAATCACAAAATTCATACTGGAAAATCTCTAGCTACAAAACCATGTTTAAATCAAAATCACAAAATTCAACAGAAGCTCTGAACTAAGTAGATTAAACATCTTTGCTGAGCTGCTGCTTCAATCCTAGTCTGCCAAATGATGGCACAAACTGTCAAGAAAATGCGATAGAGACAGCGAACCAACCACTTATATTCATGTATGGGGACTTAATCTGACTTAATCTAGATCTGTGGCACATCTGCGTACAGTTCATTTAGTAACCAACGTTCCAAACACCCAAGGAAAATGCATATCCTACATTGCCTGTGTAACCTGAACAACCCTCAGTGCAGACAGACCCGGTTACAGAAACACACATTCCAATAGATCGATGCTTATGTAAGTCGTGACAGGGCGTGTTTTAGGAACATACCTCACCCTATGCTGTGACCATCACAATGGTTTACATTACAACCCAGCGTATGTTCCATTTTACACAACATTCCCTCTCGATAACTCTAAAAACAGAAAAGTTGGCCCAGCGATTTAGGATGGGTGTATTCTGTGTATGGCCTGGGACTGGGGGCAAAAGGCAGTAGATGGGCATGAAGCAGAAGATTTCAGCAATGGGGCTTATTTTTCTCTGCTGCACTCCTGTAATGTTATTTCAGCTGTGGGCTTTTGAAGCTCTCTCCTAGAGCATCAGGACCAGGTTAACATAACGAGAGTGACAGGGGCTACGGATAGTAAACAGTGGGTATGTAGGAGTGGAAGCCTGCAGAGTGAACCCCTAGTTAGGGATTCCTAGGACATCAGGAACATTGGCCTTTTTAGGTAATGTGGGGAGAGCTCTAAGATGAAGATGGGATAGTCATCTGGAAGAATCTGGGAGGGCAAATCTCTGTAAGTGGATCTTTGGTTCAAGACGGAATATTAACTTTCACCATGAACCCGGTGCACTAGAATGGGAGGATGGGAAAACAGCGATAGATTGAGTTCAATTACAGTAATTTCTTCTCCAATGTAAACAAGTGAAAGTCAATGAAGTACAACCTTAAAGATGACAGCGCATCTATCTCAGGCTGCTAGAAGTACATTAAGTTAATTAGCTGTTTGGTGCTGGAATGGTGCTATTGATGTCGGACATTTTTTTTCGACTGTGAAATTGCAAACGGAACGGAGAGAGAAAGAGATGGGCTGCGTGTTCGTATTTGTCGTCCCCTCTCTCATTCTCAGTTTCTCCATTTGAGGCTTTTTTCACAGCTTTGCCCTGAGGCCCATCCAACAGTCTCCGAATCAGGGCCACAGCCTTTCACAGTAGAGACCCAGTACATTAGTGAACAAAGACAGGGAGGTAGCACGGTATTAATTCACTCCCAGTCCACTGGCAATCTTTCACAAAGACTACCATAGACTCTCATAGCCTTTGAGAGATACAGTGTCTGAGCGTATATGTTTGGATGTGAAGCCTGTACGTAAGTGTTTTTGCAGAGTTTGTTACATCCTCAGTCGTCAGCAAGGGGGAAAAAGTATTGTTAGATCTTATCAAATCATTCCCATGAGTAACCACTGACTCCTGTCTGTTGAGATTGGGGATTTACTCCCAGATTGCCTCAGAAAGCAGAACTGAAGCGTGTACATGTGTGTGGGTGACAGACAGGCAGGGAGAGAACGTTTTCCATGAACTCAACTACCGTTAACTAAATGCTGTAATACAGTAATATCTGAAGAGAGAAAACCCAGGCATCTCCAACTGCACGGAGGCAGTTAATAACAGCTCACAGTTTAGGGCTCAATTCAGGTACTCTTTCGTTGAGCCAAAGAAGAGCCTTTATTCTTGGTATGTACAGTGCAATTAGAAAGTATTCAGACCCCTAAACATTTTCTCCACATTTTGTTACGGTTCAGATTATTCCAAAATGTTTTATTTAATTTGTTTCATCATTAATCGACACATTATTCCCAATAACCACAAAGCAAGAGTTGAAATCCTTTACTATGACACTCAAGATTTAGCTCTAGAATTGTTTCTACAACTTGATTGGAGTCCACTGTTGGTAAATTCAATTGATTGGACAGGATTTGTGAGGGCTCACATGTGTCTGTATAGCAAGGCCGTAGCCATGGAGTCAACATTGGGGTGCCGGACTACTGCGGGATCTGAAGAAAACATGATTCTGACGCACAGGATTCCCTTTTTATTCCCACAGTAATGTCTAATAGTGTATTGTATTACATTGCTCTGTTTTTACCATTTCTTCCTTCATCGTATGTAAAGATCCTTAACCATCAGTATTTGCATGATCTGATATTGCAGTGTTGTTCCTATGACATTGTCATTAATGTTGCACCAGGACCATCATGGAAACGGCCCAGCACTTGGTTGGTTGCCCCAGTCCAAAGACGGAAGATTCCCTTGGGAACAACACCAACACAGCAATATCAGATAAGCAGAGCTACATAAATTATTGACACCTTACTCACGTGGGCTTTCTGACACCTAATACGTACTAAGGACATTGACGTTAGTTACAAACACCCGTTAGAACCTGTTGTTGGTCGCTGAGTGAATGTGCGGTTAAATATGCGTACATAGACGGCCCCCTTCAGCAAAATACTCTTTATTTGCACAGCTACAATTACAGCGAAAATAACGTAATGAAGTGGACGTCAATAAGGGATATAGCCATTTTACTTTCTAATTTTCATCATTGAAGGTCCCCAAGAACAATGCTTTGGGGTCGGGGGGGGGGGTCGGGGGGTTTGCTAGCTGACCAGGTAAAGGATGGTCACTCCAGCAGATTTCCTTTGTAGTGATGGGAAATCCTCCAGAAGGACAAGCATCTCTTAAACACTCCACCCGTCATGCATTTATGGTACAGAGGGACCAAAGGGAAGCCATTCCTCAGTGGCTGGCACATGACAGCTCACTTGGTGTTTGCCAAAAAGCACCTAATAGACTCTCAGATGAGAAGTAAGAATCTCTGGTCTAAGGAAAACTATTTAGAAGACCTCAGGCTCAGTAAAGGGTTAAGAGTACGTATGTAAACTGAATAATTCACATTTTTATGTACATACATTTGCAAAGAAAATGTTCAATTCAACACCATCATGACTTATCCCTTAAGTAATGGCCTATTGTAATTGCCACATAAACAGTGTATCCTATCTACTTTTAAAGCTAGTGTTTTTATATTAGGTATGCTGTAGTCTTGTTTTCAATGTGGGTGTGACTGAAACATTCAGCTAAAGCTAGCTTCTGCACTTATTAGGTGTGGTGAGTCACACTATATCCCCCATCGGAAGGCGTTTTTCTGGATATACCTGAAGGCTCCTATTTGACTGTGACACTCTGAGGAGTAAGATATGTTGTTAGTTTCACTTTGACACCCAACTGAATGCTTCCTCTGCCCACCCCCGGGGAACAGCCTGCACAGGATATCCTGAAATGCAGCTTTGCAAATAATGAAAAAGAAACAGAGTCCCAGCACAGCATGTTTTCTGTAGGATTGACTACAAATGACTCATGCTAGTTGATCAATAAAGTAAACTGATTTCCAATGTCGCTAATGTAACATTACAAACAGGCTGTTTCACGCTCATCAGTAACTTATTTGCTTCATCCTTGGAGGAAATGTTTGTCTGTCCAGTTAATCATTGAAACCCTCATGCTAATATGTGGGGAGGGATCTCAACAATATCATTCCTATGTCATGAACAGTCATTGCGGTTGTTAAGCAAAAACAGGCTAAATTTGAGGGACCTGCTACATTTCCTTGTGGTAAAACAGGCACATCGTTAAGAAACCTGCTACATTACCTTGTGGTAAAACAGGCACATCGTTAAGAAACCTGCTACATTACCTTGTGGTAAAACAGGCACATCGTTAAGAAACCTGCTACATTACCTTGTTGTAACACAGGCACATCATCAACAAACCTGCTACATTAACTTTTTGTAACACAGGCACAATGTTGACATGGCTGCTACATTACCTTGTGGTAAAACAGGCACATTGTTGACATACCTGCTACATTATCTTGTGGTAAAACAAGTACCTCGTTGACATACCAGCTACATTACTTTGTGCTAAAACAGCTGTGTTTGACAATGTAAATATCTATTTGTATTAGACAGTGCGGCAGTAACTCAGATTCATGGTCCTCTACAAGGACTACATAATAAAGTATCATGCAAATACACTTTTAGTACCATAGGACATATTCCTGAGTAGTCAGATTTGAGTCAACTGCTGCAAGCATGTATCTGAACATTGTTGCCATTAATGCCCAAATGATTCTGTAAAGAACAATCGAAAACACTGAGGGCTAGAATCAATCCACAAGAAGTGAAAGTATCTAAGAAGTGACTTTCTCTGCTGTACATTTAAGATGTCATCAGCAAATTTACTGCAGGAAATTCCCTTTCTTTCATTTCACCATAGGTGGTCATCTGACTGATGGTTGTATCCTTGTGACAATAAGTCCCCTGACTAATAGTTGTGGTGCTCTGGCTAGTCACCTGACTAATAGTTGTGGTGCTCTGGCTAGTCACCTGACTAATAGTTGTGGTGCTCTGGCTAGTCCCCTGACTAATAGTTGTGGTGCTCTGGCTAGTCACCTGACTAATAGTTGTGGTGCTCTGGCTAATCACTTCACTAAGTGACTATACTTCTATGACTGTAGCAGAAAATATTGACCTATTTACTGGTCAGATTCGCTCAGCAGACTGACTGACAGGCAGACAGTTAGTGTACTCCATACTTAACAATGCCTTCTTCCTGTTTCTCCGATCCCATCTAATGCCAAAAACATAACAGCAGCAAAAAACGATTGTCTTTTTATAGTCAGATTATAGATAGTTAGAATTTTGTATGTCTTTTTTTAATTTAAATTTGTAAATGTATTTAAACTCTCGGGGAGAATTACTCATCAAGAGATTTCTGAGAGTTTCTGTGATTCACCGATACACAGTCTATGCTTATTTGCTTATCATTTCTGCTGACGGATTTCTCATCTGTGCGTATAAGACATTGTCCAAAACGATCCCACCGTGCCGTTTTAAGCTGCGAGGAACTGAGCTGAACATGCTAACGTGCCTTTAACTGCTTTCCCTCTAATGACTGGTCTTGGCTACAATACTTTCTGGTGTAATGGCCGCCACATTACCAGACAAAGTCTAGACAATTGGAACACAAATTGAAGAACAAAAACACCGCCAGCCAGCACGCATATGGCCACGGCCCAAACAGCCTCAGGTATTCCTGGGGATGTTCTTACTTTCATAAACTATTAATATATCCACAAAGTGCAGTTATTTTCCCAGCTTCGGCGCTGGTTAAACATTGATGTTGAATGTGCCTGGCTAAAGCAGTGGGAGCTGTAGAAGGACTGTGATCTGGTACCGATGGTGGTCCAGTGATGGGCTTGAGGAAGGGATGGGCGGGCTGTAGGAGCCTCCCTCAGCTTCACTGAGCAGGACAGGCTGGCTTGGCCTCCAGATCTGGCTCAGACTCATGTCTCCGTGGAGCAGGACGGCTGGCCGGGTGGGCAGGGGCCACAGGCCAGCTAGGGTCTCCACTGGAGTTTGAAGAGGCATCGCCGGGTTCTGCTATGGTGGGGAGCCGTTAGGAAAAGCCGACCTGCTGTTCAGAATGTCTTAGCAGGACTGGAGTATTCATGTACACGTACCAAAGGTGTTTTTGTAACATTATTTATTATTATTATTATTCCCTTCAGCCCATACACTGATCACAGCAGAAATCAGACCACTTCACACAGGCCAACCAATACCAGATGTGATCTCCATACAAACCAAACTAACACTTCTCGCCTGGTTTAATCTCTTTAGAGCCCAAACCCTCACCACCCACCTCGTTTTATCTCTGTACAACCCCTACCTCACCACCCACCTGGTTTTATCTCTGTACAACCCCTACCTCACCACCCACCTGGTTTTATCTCTGTACAACCCCAACCCTCACCACCCACCTGGTTATATCTCTTTACAACCTAAACCGTCACCACCCGCCTGGTTATATCTCTTTACAACCTAAACCGTCACCACCCGCCTGGTTTTATCTCTTTACAACCTAAACCCTCACCACCCACCTGGTTTAATCTCTTAACAACCTAAACCCTCACCACCCAGCTGGTTTAATCTCTTTACAACTTAAATCAGGGGTGGGCAAATATTTTGGCTCGGGGGCCACATCAGGATTTTGAAATGAAATGGAGGGCCACATTTGTTTTTGTAATTTGTTAATCATAATTGATTTGGAGGCCAGAAAAGGGCATTCCGTGGGCCGGATGGGACAGCCTCGCGGGCCGCATTTGGCCCTCGGGCCGTAGTTTGCCCACCCCTGACCTAAATCCTCACCACCCTCCTGGTTTAATCTCTTTAGAGCCCAAACCCTCACCACCTCCCTGGTTTTATCTCTTTACAACCTAAACCCTCACCACCCACCTGGTTTTATCTCTTTACAACCCCAACCCTCACCACCCCCCTGGCTTTATCTCTTTAGAGCCCAAACCCTCACCACCTCCCTAGGTTTTATCTCTTTACAACCCCAACCCTCACCACCCACTTGGTTTTATCTCTTTAGAGCCCAAACCCTCACCACCACCCTGGTTTAATCTTTTTACAACCCAAACCCTCACCACCCTCCTAGTTTTATCTCTTTACAACCTAAACCCTCACCACCCACCTGGTTTTATCTCTTTACAACCCAAACCCTCACCACCGCCTAGATTCATCTCTTTTAATCTCGTTTGCATCCCTCCCAATGATTCTCAGCTTTGGTCATGATCCTGCCCCCCTTTCCGTCCGCATGTGTGTGATTTCATGCCCAGTTGCAATGAGTAGAGTGTTTGCTTTACATCAAAGGTTGAAGTTTGACATGAGTACCTCTGCAGGCTGTGGCCCTTTGTTGCCTATACAGCCCAAACAGGCAATGACCAAGTATTCAGAGTGAGTGAGTTATTAAATGGAGGAGATACCACCAAGGCATTCAAACCATTCTTTGTAGGCGTAGTTGGAAATTCCCTATTGAGCGGTGACAGTTTATTGACTTATGCCAGAGGGTTGGAGTGTTGGAATGGACACATCAGCTAAGTTTTCAGGCAAAATCTTTCCTGACTTCATGGAAAAGCTAAAAGCTACCTTGGTGTTCCCACTCTGCTACGTTATGGAAGCTGTATACCTCAAAGGCTGGGTGGTATGGAACAGACAAGGCCAGTTTCCAGTAGAAAAGCTAGCTAGTTACTTATCGCCAAGAGCAACAACAGTGCTAATTTAATCTTCCCTCCTTTCTGAACATTGTTGTTCTCAGCAGAGCAGCTACAAGAGGGGTATTGTGCCAAAAGGGTGACGACGTGTTCCCTCAAAAGAGAAAGCTGTAAAACTGACCTGGATCACTGTAAAACAGAGCTAGATCACTGTAAAACAGAGCTAGATCACTGTAAAACAGACCTGGATCACTGTAAAACTGACCTGGATCACTGTAAAACTGACCTCGATCACTGTAAAACAGACCAGGATCACTGTAAAACAGACCTGGATCACTGTAAAACAGACCAGGATCACTGTAAAACAGACCTGGATCACTGTAAAACAGACCAGGATCACTGTAAAACAGACCTGGATCACTGTAAAACTGACCTGGATCAGGGTAAGTGCTGAATTGTGATTATGTCATCTTAAAGGGGCGGAATCCAGTTCAGCCGCCATTGGCTTTTTAAGGCATGTATGGTGAGTTCAGGTGTGAGTTCAGGTGTGAGTTCAGTTGTGAGTTCAGGTGTGAGTTCAGGTGTGAGTTCAGGTGTGAGTTCAGGTGTGAGTTCAGGTGTGAGTTCAGGTGTGCTCCCTCCCCAAAAATTACTTAAACCAGCTTGAGCAAACTGGGTTCATAGACATACAATTGTGATGCAGGTAGGCAAACTAGTTAAAAGAAATAACATTGCAATAATATAAAAATGATACTGTATGATACATAATCCAATACATTTTAACATGTTACACTAGTGATGGAGAAAAGATCAACAGTCCCCAAGTCACAAAATAGAGAGCTCTGACTCTGAGGGCAACACTGACCCAACGAGTGCAAACCACAGCTCTCATTCACATTTTGACCAGGCTCTCTTTTGACAGTCATGCGTCATGCTAGTTAATAAGGGGCACCAAGCAGAGAGAGCAGAGATAATGTCAGATATCTATTGCAGTTCATTAGGTCCAGAAAATCATGTGATGGAAAGAAAATGTGCATGACCAAGTGAGATTCTTTCATAGTCCAGAGTTCCCCTAGTAATGGAATAGATAACTGTCTCCATGGTTGTCAAAATCCGTACAATCGGTCCGTGTGCCTTGACCCCAGTCTGTGAGGGTGTCTAATTTCGTACAATCTGTCTGTGTGCCTCGACCCCTGTCTGTGAGGGTGTTTAATTCAGTACAAACTGTCTGTGTGCTTGGAACCCAGTCTGTGAGGGTGTTTAATTCAGTACAATCTGTCTGTGTGCCTTGAACCCAGTTTGTGAGGGTGTTCAATTCAGTACAATCTGTCTGTGTGCCTTGACCCAAGTCGGTGAGGGTGTCTAATTCTGTACAATCTGTCTGTGTGCCTTGAACCCAGTCTGTGAGGGTGTTCAATTCTGTACAATCTGTCTGTGTGCCTCGAATGTGAAACAGCACCGCTATTAGCATGTATGTGTTCCTTGAACCCAGTCTGTGAGGGTGTCTAATTCAGTACAATCTGTCTGTGTGCCTTGACCCCAGTCTGTGAGGGTGTTCAATTCTGTACAATCTGTCTGTGTGCCTTGACCCCAGTCTGTGAGGGTGTCTGATTCAATACAATCTGTCTGTGTGCCTTGACCTAAGTCTGTGAGGGTGTCTAATTCTGTACAATCTGTCTGTGTGCCTCGAATGTGAAACAGCACCGCTATTAGCATGTATGTGTGCCTTGAACCCAGTCTGTGAGGGTGTCTAATTCAGTACAATCTGTCTGTGTGCCTTGACCCCAGTCTGTGAGGGTGTCTAATTCTGTACAATCTGTCTGTGTGCCTTGACCCAAGTCCGTGAGGGTGTCTAATTCTGTACAATCTGTCTGTGTGCCTTGAATGTGAAACAGCACCGCTATTAGCATGTATTTTGCCCGTTGGACACCAGCCTTTATCTCACCTTCTCCAAGGCCTCCTCCTCTAATTGCAGCTGGGAAACTGCTTTGCATATGTTTAAGCTCCGTTAGGATCACAAAGAACAACAGTTAAACTGCAGCTTAGAACAGGTGTCAGGTGTGTGTGGGCAATTAACTCTTCCCTTAAGGGATTTTGATCAATCCCAAGGTCATTCTCCACAAAGGAAACCGAGTATTAAATCATAAAAGTACACTAAACTAAAATATAAACATGACAGGTAAGATTTTGGTTCCATGTTTCACAAACGCTCATTTGTGTCATTGTGATCTCTCTCCATGAGACTACAGCAGAATTGTGATACTATTATTCAGACCAAACATATATGTTTAACGACCAGGTCTTGGTTTACTCTACAGAGAATGTCATCTCTATATTCACAGAGCAGGGAGCTGGAAATAATCCAAGAACTCTACATTTCCATAAATAGACAGAATTCACTGAAAGGACTCTGACCAATGTCCCTCTAACATCTTTCCAGATAGATGCAACTCCTCTTCAAAGAGAGCCTTACCACATACTGACATAGTACACTGAATGTGTGTATGTGTGTGTATGAGTGAGTCTACTGTCAAATAGTACCTCTCGGAAATAGGGTATCCTTTCGTTTCAAAGCCCCTACAAATGATATAGTGTTTTTGACACACGGTGATACCACTTGGTAATTTGCCCATAACAACATCTATGGTGTTGAAAGAACACAGCTTTCAAGGGCTTCATTTCAATACAGCCAAACCAACCTCAGAGTGTGTGTTAACTGACAGAACACACATAGCTATCTGGGTTGAACATCTTGAGGACTTTCTATATACACTATTACATTTTAGGATACATGCAATCTTCACTGTATGAAACCAAGTCAATTAAACTTCTGGGATATCAATCTGTCCAGCATTAGCGATTGTGAATTAATGTCACCACATTTTGGGGCAAATGAAAGTGACAACAGGTGCACTTGGAGGCCCTGTGCAGGTGAAGGCCCCAGACAACAGGTGGAGGCCCCAGACAACAGGTGGTGACCCTGTGCAGGTGGAGGCCCTGTGCAGGTGAAGGCCCCAGACAACAGGTGGAGGCCCCAGACAACAGGTGGAGGCCCTGTGCAGGTGGAGGCCCCAGACAACTCCTCTCTCTTGCACTTGATAAGCATCAGCAAGACACCACCGTGGCCCTACAGGTGGAGGCCCCAGACAACAGGTGGTGACCCTGTGCAGGTGGAGGCCCTGTGCAGGTGGAGGCCCCAGACAACAGGTGGAGGCCCCAGACAACAGGTGGAGGCCCTGTGCAGGTGGAGGCCCCAGACAACTCCTCTCTCCTTATCCTTTCTGATTTGGCATTTGCCAGAGAACAGCAGAATTGAACGGTCCTCCATTGGTGCCCTGCTCTCTTTACAGATAGCAGGTTCACACTGAGCACTGAGAATGTTCACACTGAGAATGTGACAGATGTGAAAGTGTCTGGAGATGGTGAATGTAATGCTCTCTGCAACATCATTCAGTATGACCGGCCTGGCAGTGGGTCACTGATGGTCTGGGGAGGCATATCCTTGGAGGGTTGCCCAGACCCCCACCTGCTAGCCAAAGGTACCCTGACTGCTGTTAGGTACCAGGATGAAATCCTCAGGCCATTGTCAGACCTCACACTGGTGCAGTGGGCCCTGGGCTCCTCCTGGTACAGTGTACTTAGATTTTCGAATCCAGTAGTTTGAATCCCCCAATCAGTTGGTGATCTTGGTTTCCATTGACTGTTGTTACCTCATGTTGTCCTTAACAAATTACACAATGTACAGTAAACATATTGATCTGTAATATATTTTGTTTGTCAAGACCAAATGTATGATTTAAGTGGTCCCTTAATTTTTTTCAGCATTGTACATTCAGAGCATGAAGCCAGATCTGTATGTCTCATATACAAATGGGCTCAGGTGTCTCACTGAAGACTGAAGATGCAGTCTGGAACATTAGTACATAAGAAACATGTTTAAACCTATCATATCTTAAACATGCAGACACTCTTTCTGATTAACAATACAACAGGGCTTCCCAGAAGCAATTGTCACCAAAGTTCAGCTTTAACACCATCCACCATCCACCAACCACCATCCACCATCCACCAACCACCAACCACCATCCACCATCCACCATCCACCATCCACCATCCACCATCCACCAACCACCAACCACCATCCACCATCCACCAACCACCATCCACCATCCACCATCCACCAACCACCAACCACCAACCACCAACCACCAACCACCAACCACCAACCACCAACCACCATCCAACATCCAACATCCACCAACCACCATCCACCGACAGACTGCTTCAGGGACTCTGTCTGATCCAGACTCTTCTGTCTAGTGTCTCACAACCAGTTGACTGTGATAGTTTCAGATTCAAAGATATTTTTAGCCAGCCCTGCTAAAATCTAACACCAAAAGGGAACAGAGAGGTGGATTTAAAAATAAAAAGAAGAACTATGCCATTTAACAGATGCTTTAAGGGATGGAACGGTTAGGAATACATGCGTATGTATGGTTGTTCACTGAACCAGATCCGGCCTCCAAGAATATAAGATATTCATAAATGAACATGTACAGTATGTCCCAGAAATGATGTACACATTTGCCAGGACTGTCTGAATGGACTATTACCAACGATCATGTTGATTTGATTGTCTTATCTTGTAATTACAGCATAGAGCTGTTCTATATGAGGGAACTGTCTTGTTAGTTGCCACTGGTCCATGGATTGATATTCCCCCCTCTGCTAAATAACATTAACCAAAAAGCTAGCAATGTTTCAGAAATGGCCCATTCCCGTTAGTTGCCCTAGAAGTGAGAGTACAGTTGTGGGAATAGGGTTGAGTATCTCTAGCAGTAGTAGCAACCCTGTGGTTATAGGGTTAGGTTGCTTTTGAATCGGCAGGGTTGTTGTGGTAACAGGAGTTGGTTGTGTTGTGTTGGTGACACTATTATTAGTGGTAGTTCATGAAACCACATGGCAGGGCAGTCTGTGGATGAAAGTAGGTCTTGTGAAGTGGGCCTAAGGCTAATGGGAGTCTTTCCTACTCTCTCTATAAGAGCCATTGTGGTCAGTCACGGGGGCCAACAGACACGCGCAGCATTGTGGCCATCCAGTCAGTCACGGGGGCCAACAGACACGCGCAGCATTGTGGCCATCCAGTCAGTCACGGGGGCCAACAGACACGCGCTGCATTGTGGCCAGCCAGTCAGTCACGGGGGCCAACAGACACACGCAGCATTGTGGCCATCCAGTCAGTCACGGGGGCCAACAGACACGCGCTGCATTGTGGCCAGCCAGTCAGTCACGGGGGCCAACAGACACGCGCTGCCTGGTTGGGAGCGGTGGCCTTATATACCGTACTGTTATTGGCCAGCGTTGCTTTAATCCATAAACATCTGCAATGACACCAGTTCTCCCCCCACAATGCCACGCTTACAGGAAGTGATTGCTGTAGCTTTAGAGCGGGAGCTTTCAGAAGAGCATGGTTAGCTAACCAGCATTCAGAATTGGGAAGGCTTGTGTTCGACGGTCATCCCCTGGCTGACCGCGTGTGGTCAATGAGTGGGGGGGGGGGGGGCATTTGATTTGGTTAAAGCTGCGCTGGCTCTCACGGCAACAGAGGATCGATCTTCACTGAGCCGACTCTCTCCTAAAGATCCCAGCGTTCCCAGAGTGCCCCAGAGACGGGGGGGGTCTGTGGTGGTTTACGACCCCCCCACACACACACACACATTACCACTGACCAACCACACGCAAGAGACAGTGAGCGTGGAGATTAGCAGGGTGTGTGTGTGTGTCAATGTGTCAGTGTGCTTCCTCCACCGCCCCTCCCCCTCCCTCTGCAAAATGGCCAGATGGCTCTGAAATCCTCCGTGCTAATCCAGCCGACGGGCGTCGGGGCCGATGACACCTGGTGCGGCGGCTCCACAAGCACACCGAGCCTCGCCACGGAAACACGACACCCTCCCGAACACCGGGCCACTTCAACGTTCTTCGCTAACTGCATGTGGGCCCATCGTAACCTACACAGCCTGTTGTGGGGAATATCGCATTTCAGGTGGTCAGCTGACAGGCTGAAGGCCCTGGGTCTTCCGGAGCTTTTGTTGGCTAAGGTGATGTAAGAGAACCTCAGCGTGTTGGGTTACACAAACCGACCAACCCCCATCCTCCTGGAAGGAACACAGGGCTGTGCGGCCCGACACAACCCCGACTCAACCCCGACACAACCCCGACTCAACCCCCCACACAACCCCCCACACAACCCCCCACACAACCACCCACACAACCCCCCACAGCACTGACTGGACCGGCAGCGAGGTCATGACCTACCGGTCGGAAAAGGTGGGAGAAGGATTTGATCATGGATAGACTACTACAGGCTAACAGGACTCCGATACTGATCATGGATAGACTACTACAGGCTAACAGGACTCCGATACTGATCATGGATAGACTATTACAGCTAACAGGACTCCGATACTGTTCATGGATAGACTACTACAGGCTAACAGGACTCCGATACTGTTCATGGATTGACTACTACAGACAAACAGGACTCCGATACTGTTCATGGATAGACTACTACAGACTAACAGGACTCCGATACTGATCATGGACAGACTACTACAGGCTAACAGGACTCCGATACTGACTCCGATACTGTTCATGGATAGACTACTACAGACAAACAGGACTCCGATACTGATCATGGATAGACTACTACAGACTAACAGGACTCCGATACTGATCATGGACAGACAACTACAGGCTATCAGGACTCCGATACTGATCATGAATAGACTATTACAGGCTATCAGGACTCAGATACTGATCATGAATAGACTATTACAGGCTATCAGGACTCCGATACTGATCATGGACAGACTACTACAGGCTATCAGGACTCCGATACTGATCATGGATAGACTACTACAGGCTAACAGGACTCCGATACTGACTCCGATACTGATCATGAATAGACTATTACAGGCTGAGAGGACTCCGATACTGATCTCTTAATCTCATCTCTTAATTCACTCATATAATTGTCCGGCAACATTCTCAGTTCTGTAAAATAGGTTTGTCTGTCTGTTAGTTAGTCGTAAGAGGTGCTACTGATGTACTGGCCTTTATCGACATGACAGGCCTATATACTGGCCTTTAGTGACACGACGGGCCTATATACTGGCCTTTAGTGACATGACGGGCCTATATACT